>SSNS01000004.1:5875183-6143039 GCA_006937985.1 Aphyosemion australe | reverse complement strand
TTATTTATCACCTCCATCTCCTCCTTTCTCCTTTGTTTTGCCATTGAAGAGCTGTAATCTCTTAAAAATTTGGCAACCTCATATTTAAAAAGTTCCCAATTTTGACAATATTGATTATTAAGTAAAGCTTTACTCCAATAATGTTTAACTAATGAATAAATTTTTTAAATAAAATTTTCATGATCTAGCAGGGAGTTATTGAGCTTCCAGTAACAGCTCCTGTTTGCTGGAGGAATATTCGGCCTAAGGGCAATTTGTACAGAGATGGCTTTGTGGTCAGTTAGTGGAGACGGTAGTATATCAGCTGTAGTTGTATTTTTGTCTAAAAGGTCGGGGATTAACCAGAAGTCAATTCGAGATCTGGAAGAATTTGAACCGTTATTCCATGTATATGATTTTACGTTAGGATTTTTGACTCTCCAAATATCTATTAAGTTAAATTTATTCATAAAAGCATTTACACAAACAGATGGAGATGGATTTATTCTGGGTGGCCATCTATCTAAGAAAGGATCAGGAACTGTATTAAAATCACCTCCCACAATTAATAAGTGAGTAGGATATTTTGATAACCATACCAAAAATCGCGTTTCTATAACTTCTAATAAAGTCTCATTTTCCCCTTTAGAGTTGTAACCATAAATATTAGCAAGAAGACAGAATGTTCCCTCAATATCGACGATCAGTAACAAATAATGACCATTAGGGTCTGAATCAAAATGCTTAAAGAACGAGTAACACCTAAATCAACTTTTTTGTGCTGATAACCTGTATAGATGAGTATCTAATAGTGCTGTAGACATGTGTAATCATTATTTTGGCAGTTTAGTGCAACTAACTTAAAATGTAATATTACAGGCAAAAACCATAATTATATCTCCACCTTCAGGTTAAAACTCTGCTCCACACTGATTTAGAATCAGCCCCAGCTGATTGCTGTAGAGATGCAGCGCATGGTGACGTTGTCTACCTTACTACGTGGCTGCGCTGCACTGGACTCCAGCTGAGTTGGCCGCACCTCCACCTGGCGCAACCACTCACCTGCCGATATGACACGTTAGAGCTCGGAGCCGCTCGCCTCCTTGAAAAAAAACCCTCCTCCTCCCCTTTTTTTCTGGTGATCGCGGTGGACAGTAAATCCTCCAACCTGCTGGTGCTTCTGAGTCTGCTTGTTCTCCTGAGCGCTAGGTTTGCTTGTTTGTGCGCTCCTGTACACGCGCGAGTGCGCACGCGCTTGTAAATGACTCGTTTTTCCGACTGGGAAACTCCGAGAGCCCAAGTGGGGTGGTTGATGGTGGTGCTGTCAATCACTGCCTCAGTGCCGCTCCCTCGGTCCTCCAGGTGACGCCTATTTTGCAGGTATTTTTCTAACAGGAAGTCTGCTTGGAATAAGTCTCCGCCCATGGTGTTACTCACCCTTTAACATTCCCATTGAACTTGTTTTTCAAAATAGTAACCCCTGCAGATTTTTCTGTACCATGTGAGAACCATAAGTCGTTGCTCCACTGTGTTTTCCAAAAAGTAGTGTCTTGTTTAACAGAATGTGATTCTTGAAAAAAAACAAAATCAGTTTTCAGCTGGCTTGCAAATAAAAATAACGCTTTACGTTTAACAGTATCTCTTATACCCCTGACATTAAGAGAAAACAATGATATAGACAATGTAGCTTAACACAGAAATGAACAGCTTCCCTCCCCTCATGAACATCATTTTTAAAGTGATATAAACTTTTACATTTCTGTCCCCCCTTTTTTCCCCACTTATTTCTTAATATGTCAAGCTAGCATATATGCAATAGCTTTTATTTGTTGCCTCCAGGATTTTGGGCAACCTCCATCAAAGCAAGACCGACATCTTCAGTTGACGTGGATGGAGGGTGAACCTCCTTTCCTTCAATTATCACCCGGATTCCTGCAAAGTGAGCTCTCTTTCCTTCTTTCCTTGCTTTGTCTATAACAGGCCAAAGTTTTTCTCTGAGCGCTCTATCATCAGCAGTGAGATCCTCGGTAAATCTCAGGTGTTTATCCTTCAGGAACATGCTGCTTTTGGCTTTCCTCCAAACCAGGTCACGTGCTAACCTGGTCGAGAATCGAATGATGACGGATCTTGGTTTCCCCCGATTATCCTGGTAGCGGCCCAAACGATGAGTGACATCAACACAGCCTTTGAAACTCTCACTTGTTTCACCAGTAACAGCACAGCAGATGTCGACAACTTTACTGGTGATATCTTCTTGTTTCTGCTCCGGGACACCATGAAGCCTCAGGTTCCATCTGCGGTGGTATCTCTCGAGGTCGTTAACTTTCGTTTCCACTTGAGACAGTCGTCTGTCATTTTTCTCAGAAGCAGCCTTGACTGTTTTGGTTATATTTTTTAGGGATTCTACTTCAGAGTACATAAAGTCAATGGACGTCTTTATGGCCTCAATGTTGTCAGTATTTTTACTGATCAGAGCCTCTAAATTATCAGAGCGTTCGTTAATTAATGCAGCAATGTTGTTCTGCAAATCAGCAAGAGTTATATCAGGTTTATGCTTTTTGTCAACGGGTCTGTCTGGAGTATCTGGGTTGGAGTCTGGCAATGGTGTGAGCTCTGGGCTTAAGCTACGGTTGTAGTCATGATCCATAGCACTGGCACTGATAGTGGATTTGGAGCCTTCTTTCATCTCTTTCAGTGTGCTTTTTGTTGGGAGTTTTGGTTTAGAACCAGACTCTTTTTCCTTCCTCTTATAACCGTGACCAGTCCAGGACATGGCAGCGTTAAAGTAATGACTGTTGCAGGCTAGCTAGAATCTCGTTTTGCTAACTAGCCACCACTCCTCGAGGTACAGTGAAAAAGCTATCCGGGTATTTTCAAGCACTGAAGGATATTGGCTATGGGCGAAAGGACAAACTAGGAAGCCAAAAACTCACTTATAGTTTAGGAATTGCAGTTGGAGGAGGGATATAGCTGCTCCTAACCGCTTAGCCACGAAATGAAACGTCCATCACTGTCGCCATCTTGGCCGGAACCTCCTTAGTGCGGTCAGACTGGGAAGAAGAGTGAGGCTGGCGGTGACGTCACTCTCCTGCGCCTCTTAGGATTGCGAATTCGAATTGACTTATGAGACACTTATTGCGGGGCGGGCATGAAAACGAAACTGCAATTCCCCTTTCTTTATCCTTTCCATTAAGTCACAGAATGAGCAGTGATGAAGAAGAAAATTAAAAAGCCGTTTGAAGAATTGCTTATTCATTTCATTTGTGAGTCACACTTGGCAGTTGTTTAGTGAAATGGAAAAAGCATTTCTGTTAATGCATTTTCATTTTCAAATTTGACATTTCAAATTGAATTTTGTTACACTTTTGCTGGTGTGTAATTTGAAAATGAAATCTTAAATTCCATTTTCTTTATCTATTTCATTAAGTCACAGAATGAGCAGTGATGAAGAAGAAAATTAAAAAGCCATTTGGAGAATTGCTTATTCATTTTAGTTGTGAGTCACATTTAGCAGTTGTGTAGTGAAAATTAAAAAGCATTTCTGGTAATGCATTTTAATCTTCTAATTTGACATTTCAAATTGAATTTTGTTACACTTTTGCTGGCGTGTAATTTGAAAATGAAATCTTAAATTCCATTTTCTTTATCTATTTCATTAAGTCACAGAATGAGCAGTGATGAAGAAGAAAATTAAAAAGCCATTTGGAGAATTGCTTATTCATTTTAGTTGTGAGTCACATTTAGCAGTTGTGTAGTGAAAATTAAAAAGCATTTCTGGTAATGCATTTTAATCTTCTAATTTGACATTTCAAATTGAATTTTGTTACACTTTTGCTGGCGTGTAATTTGAAAATGAAATCTTAAATTCCATTTTCTTTATCTATTTCATTAAGTCACAGAATGAGCAGTGATGAAGAAGAAAATTAAAAAGCCATTTGGANAGGAACAGTTTACATTAATATCCTTTTTATATCTTCTAAGGAAAGATTTAGTAGGATAGAACCGATGAATAATCTTGAAAGAAACCTCTTTTACTTTATTTGTCAATAGAAACTTAGATGGTAGAGTCCAAATCCGTTCCCAGTCCAGGTCATAAAACAAGTTGTTCCAGTATACAATAGCATTTGGAGTATGAGTCTTATCCTTTAGAAACAGAGATCTTATATCACGATTGTTTTTTGTCTTTATACTCGAAAAACAGATCCTGCCCACAGTGGTGACAGCTGGCTCTAGTGGTAGTGGGGTCAGGTCCTTGACCACTGAGCCTCTGAGGAGCATTAAAACACCAGCAGGAATAGCATCAAACACTATGGCGTACTCCCTTGGTGGAACAGGAAAACCATATAAAGTCAGGAAGTCTGTGTAAGAGAGAAGATTCCCTTCCGAGTCAAGTAGTTGTATAACCAGATAAATACCATGACTAAACCAATTTCTTAAAAATAAAGACTTGTGTTTGTATAATACATCTCTGTTGTTCCAAATATAACACCTGTGAGGGGAGAAGTTATGTTTGTAAAGCAGGGACCAAGAAAGAAGCATTTGTTTATGAAAATTTGACAGTTTGAGAGGTATTTTATCGATATTATAATTGCATAACAGAATAAATTTAAGACCACCAAGTTTAGAAAATATAAAGTTGGGGATGAAATTCCAAATTGAGGTAGGGTTTTTGAGAAATTGTTTGATCCAATTTATTTTAAATACATTATTTAGTGTTGAGAAGTCAAAAAAGTTAACACCACCATATGAGAAGGAGTTGGATAGAACAGATTTCTTAAGGTAATGGATTCTATTCTTCCATGTAAAATTGCAAAGGAGCTTATCAACAGTTGTTAAGGTTTTTTTATCTACTTCTAAAGATTGGGCTGCATAGGTTAAACGAGATAACCCCTCCGCCTTAGTTAGTAGAACTCTTCCTTTAAGAGATAAATCCCGTTGAAGCCAAGCATTAAATCTATTTTGTGTTTTTTGTAGTATTGGTGTGAAATTAAGAGAGCATCTCAAGGATTGATTTTTGTTAATAACAATACCAAGATAGGTGATGGAGTCTTTCACTGGAATACCAGCAATAGAAGCATTAGTACAGTCTTTAAGAGCAAAAAGTTCACATTTCCCAATATTTAAGTGAAGACCTGAGGCAATAGAAAAAGTCTTAATTATGTTGATAGCTATTGTCACCTGAAAGGAATCTTTTAAGAAAAGGGTAGTATCGTCCGCCAGCTGACTGATAACAATTTCCCTATCTGCAAATTTTATGCCTACCAAAGGACTAAGTTTAATATAATCACAAAGAAGTTGGGCACAGATCAAAAATAGATATGGAGAAATAGGGCAGCCTTGCCTGATTCCCCGGTTCAAATCAAATCTAGGAGATGTACCTGCGTACAGTTTAATTGAGCAGTTAGCATTGTTATATAAGGTTTTAATAGCATTTATAAAGAAGGGGCCAAAGCCAAATTTTTCCAAAGCCTTAAAAATAAAGCCATGCTCAACAGTATCAAATGCCTTACGAAAATCCACAAATAATATAAAACTATTGTCCTCACAAAAATCTGAATAATCAATTAAATCAAGAACAAGCCTAATGTTGTTGGATATATGTCTTTCAGACATAAAACCAGTTTGATTTTCATCAATAATATCATTCAAGACAGATTTTAATCTTTTGGCAAAAATCTGAGCTATAATTTTGTAGTCGTTATTAAGTAGGCATATTGGTCTCCAGTTGTCAATAAAAAGAGGATCTTTGTTTGACTTAGGGATTAAAGTTAACAGACCTTGGGTTAATGTAGTAGGGAGAGACTGCTTAATAAGACTTTCTGTGTATACATGAAGAAGAAATGGGGCTAGTTGCTCTGCAAAAGCAGCATAAAACTCAGCAGATAGACCATCTGTTCCTGGAGATTTATTACGTTTGAGCCGACGAATTGCAGTTAGAACTTCATCCACAGTTATTGGTCTATCGCAGAAATCCATCTGATCATCCTTAATCATTTGTGTATCAAGAAGTTGCCTAAGAAAGCAATCAGTAGTGTCCATGTCATAATTAGATTTATATAAATCTTTGTAATACATGGAGCAAAAGGACGCCACCTTACGAGGGTCATCAGTTATAACCCCATCAATGTTGAGTTTTCGTATAGAATTAAATTTAGCTTGAGATTTTTCTAATTTAAAGAAGTATGAGGAGTGTTGTTCACCTTCTTCTAACCATTTTCTTCTTGATCTTATAAAAGCTCCCTCTGCTTTACCTTTATAAATATCATTTAGTTTAGATTGATGTACAGCTAAATCCGTTTTATCCTCATCAGAAAGGTTCTCTGGTGAAATCTGAGTGAGCGCAGAAATCTTATTTATCACCTCCATCTCCTCCTTTCTCCTTTGTTTTGCCATTGAAGAGCTGTAATCTCTTAAAAATTTGGCAACCTCATATTTAAAAAGTTCCCAATTTTGACAATATTGATTATTAAATAAAGCTTTATTCCAATAATGTTTAACTAATGAATTAATTTTTTTAATAACATTTTCATGATCTAGCATGGAGTTATTGAGCTTCCAGTAACAACTCCTGTTTGCTGGAGGAATATTCGGCCTAAGGGCAATTTGTACAGAGATGGCTTTGTGGTCAGTTAGTGGAGACGGTAGTATATCAGCTGTAGTTGTATTTTTGTCTAAAAGGTTGGGGATTAACCAGAAGTCAATTCGAGATCTGGCAGAATTTGAACCGTTATTCCACGTATATGATTTTACGTTAGGATTTTTGACTCTCCAAATATCTATTAAGTTAAATTTATTCATAAAAGCATTTACACAAACAGATGGAGATGGATTTATTCTGGGTGGCCATCTATCTAAGAAAGGATCAGGAACTGTATTAAAATCACCTCCCACTATTAATAAGAGAGTAGGATATTTGGATAACCATACCAAAAGTCGCGTTTCTATAACTTCTAATAAAGTCTCATTTTCCCCTTTAGAATTGTAACCATAAATATTAGCAAGAAGACAGAATGTTCCCTCAATATTAACGATCAGTAACAAATAATGACCATTAGGGTCTGAATCAAAATGCATAACATTCCCATTGAACTTGTTTTTCAAAATAATAACCCCTGCAGATCTTTCTGAACCATGTGAGAACCATAAGTCGTTGCTCCACTGTGTTTTCCAAAAAGTAGTGTCTTGTTTAACAGAATGTGATTCTTGAAAAAAAAACAAAATCAGTTTTCAGCTGGCTTGCAAATAAAAATAACGCTTCACGTTTAACAGTATCTCTTATACCCCTGACATTAAGAGAAAACAATGATATAGACAATGTAGCTTAACACAGAAATGAACAGCTTCCCTCCCCTCATGAACATCATTTTTAAAGAAATATAAACTTTTACATTTCTGTCCCCCCTTTTTTCCCACTTATTTTTTAATATGTCAAGCTAGCATAAATGCGATAGCTTTTATTTGTTGCCTCCAGGATTTTGGGCAACCTCCATCAAAACAAGACCGACATCTTCAGTCGACGTGGATGGAGGGTGCACCTCCTTTCCTTCAATTATCACCCGGATTCCTGCAAAGTGAGCTCTCTTTCCTTCTTTCCTTGCTTTGTCTATAACAGGCCAAAGTTTTTCTCTGAGCGCTCTATCATCAGCAGTGAGATCCTCGGTAAATCTCAGGTGTTTATCCTTCAGGAACATGCTGCTTTTGGCTTTCCTCCAAACCAGGTCACGTGCTAACCTGGTAGAGAATCGAATGATGACGGATCTTGATTTCCCCCGATTATCCTGGTAGCGGCCCAAACGATGAGTGACATCAACACAGCCTTTGAAACTCTCATTTGTTTCACCAGTAACAGCACAGCAGATGTCAACAACTTTACTGGTGATATCTTCTTGTTTCTGCTCCGGGACACCATGAAGCCTCAGGTTCCATCTGCGGTGGTATCTCTCGAGGTCGTTAACTTTCGTTTCCACTTGAGACAGTCGTCTGTCATTTTTCTCAGAAGCAGCCTTGACTGTTTTGGTTATATTTTTTAGGGATTCTACTTCAGAGTACATAAAGTCAATGGACGTCTTTATGGCCTCAATGTTGTCAGTATTTTTACTGATCAGAGCCTCTAAATTATCAGAGCGTTCGTTAATTAATGCAGCAATGTTGTTCTGCAAATCAGCAAGAGTTATATCAGGTTTATGCTTTTTGTCAACGGGTCTGTCTGGAGTATCTGGGTTGGAGTCTGGCAATGGTGTGAGCTCTGGGCTTAAGCTACGGTTGTAGTCATGATCCATAGCACTGGCACTGATAGTGGATTTGGAGCCTTCTTTCATCTCTTTCAGTGTGCTTTTTGTTGGGAGTTTTGGTTTAGAACCAGACTCTTTTTCCTTCCTCTTATAACCGTGACCAGTCCAGGACATGGCAGCGTTAAAGTAATGACTGTTGCAGGCTAGCTAGAATCTCGTTTTGCTAACTAGCCACCACTCCTCGAGGTACAGTGAAAAAGCTATCCGGGTATTTTCAAGCACTGAAGGATATTGGCTATGGGCGAAAGGACAAACTAGGAAGCCAAAAACTCACTTATAGTTTAGGAATTGCAGTTGGAGGAGGGATATAGCTGCTCCTAACCGCTTAGCCACGAAATGAAACGTCCATCACTGTCGCCATCTTGGCCGGAACCCCCTGCTGCTGGCTGTCATCGTGGCTGTCCGTGACTGCCGCCGGAAATGACGTGGCTGTAGCTGGCTGTTATTTTTATTTATTTTTTGTGTATTGAAAGAAAATCAGTACCATTACAGAAAAATTGCTCTGTGAATACTCTATACCTAATGACCTATACTGTACAAGGCATAGCTGGCTGTTATCGTGGCTGTCCGTGACTGCCGCCGGAAATGACGTGGCAGTAGCTGGCTGTTGCTGGCTGTCATCGTGGCTGTCCGTGACTGCCGCCGGAAATGACGTGGCAGTAGCTGGCTGTTATTTTTATTTATTTTTTGTGTATTGAAAGAAAATCAGTACCATTACAGAAAAATTGCTCTGTGAATACTCTATACCTAATGACCTATACTGTACAAGGCATAGCTGGCTGTTATTGTGGCTGTCCGTGACTGCCGCCGGAAATGACGTGGCATGTAGCTGGCTGTTGCTGGCTGTCATCGTGGCTGTCCGTGACTGCCGCCGGAAATGACGTGGCAGTAGCTGGCTGTTGCTGGCTGTCATCGTGGCTGTCCGTGACTGCCGCCGGAAATGAGGCGGCTGTAGCTGGCTGTTCCCGGCTGCTGCTGGCTGTTATCGTGGCTGTCCGTGACTGGCAGCCACCGCCACGATTTGAGCTCGGCCCTACTGGCTCGTTTTCTGACTTACAGCAGGAATGTGATGAAATTGGGTGTCACGTCATTCCCAGATCCAAACTAAATGGAGCGCAACGTGAAACCTTGACTTTAACAACACCCAAGGGTAAACAGAAGTCCCCTTGCTGCGTGAGCCCACGACGAGCTGCGGCTGCAAACCCAGAAAAATACATGGCAAAGGAACGAGATGCGCATGCGCACTAAGATTTGCCCCAAAGGGGAGAAGTCTGATTTTTCCTTTATTTATTCCTATATTTATTTTTTATTTATTCGTACGGATAAGGGGCAATTTAATGTGGTTAAAAAAGTACCACAATTTATTTAAAAATATACTGACTATTTTGAGATTTTTAAATTTTCAAAACTGTTTTCAAACTTGCATCAAAAACTGACAAACTGTAGGTTCGTTAACGCAAAACGTATTGTATGCACAAAACAGCAAAATTATACATATATGAGTATAAAAATGTTTGTTAAGCAATTTAAATGAAAGATAAATACCGTCAAAAAAAAAATCATCCAACTGTGGTGTTATGCATACCTCTCTTTAGTAGGTCTTTGCCTCCTTGCGCCCTGAGCATGAAATTGTCTTGTTTGGGCTAGGAAGATGCTTTTTGTACTATGAAAAACTGCACGCACAGCATTTGCCAGGGGGTTGTTGAGACCATAGATATCATATATCACTAGATGCCTTAGCCGCGCTGTTCGTCGATTGGACGGACGTCCCTACGCGGCGGCCATCTTACCTCGGACAGCTGCCCCCTTTCGTAACATTGGTGTCAATGGTGAATGTACTATTTAAATAACTCTAACTTGCTCAATTTTCAACCGAATTTCAAACGGTTTGGTTTGTTATAAACGCCAGAGATGTGGCTGTACAATTATGACGGATTTGGCCCGTTAATTTAAAAATGTTAAAGTATGTCCTATCAAGCCTATGTGCTATAAGGTTTGTAATAATGCAACCGGCTTGTAAATCCGTTCATTTTTAATCGAGTTAAGAGTGTTTTTGTTTAAGTTATTCACTCACCTTCCATCTGCTACCATTGAGAACGGAACGTAAGCTGTCCGAGGTAAGATGGCCGCCGTGTAGGGACGCTGTCGACTCCCAGTTAAGGCATCTAGTGTTTATATGATATCTATGGTTGAGACGCCCGTCACGTGGAATCATAAAGTCGTCAAGTGATACCGCAAGGCTTCATGGGAAATGTGTTTTTAGAGAGCTTCTATATTGACACCCCCCCCCCCCCACACACACACAAATAGAAAATTAATGCTGCCCTTTAGTGGCATTGGAAGACTGTACGGTCTGTAAGACTTCATGGGGGAGCCAGTTAAAATAATAAATAACAAACTATTATTTTAGTTCACATAAATACTTTGAATTCAGATATCGATATTATATAAAAATGGACAACAGTTGAAACGTCGTCTTACTTGAAATTGTAACTTTCTTAAACATCAACGCTTGCTTGTACGAGCCAAGACTGTGTGAGCTAGTGGAGTGGATAGCAATATTTCCGAGCAGCTCTTAAAGGCAACATAAAGTACATCTAACTGGTTGGGTGGATTTTTATTTCCTGAACTTTAACTTTCAGGTATTGTTCCTGTTTAGTTTGTTAATCTGCTTTAAAATAAAATACTTGACTCAAAAATTTAGTTATTTTAAATCTTATTATGTATATGTGTGACTTTGAGTTACAGTAATAATATCGACATAACTAAAGTAAAAATGATATCTGCGAATCTCAACTCAGGAAAAATTACCCACGCCTCAGGAAGCGGATGTAGTTCGCGTTTTCATCTAGTGACTTCCGGTTTGTAAGACAGCTACTTTTTCGGCGAAACAGCATTTTGCCAAGACTTATTTATTCTGTAACATAAAATGACAGAAGAGAGAAAGGGATCAGGTTTACTTCTCAACAATGAGGACCTTTGTTTTTGATTTGTTTTGTATACCAGAGCTGCGTGATGCCGCTAGCTCGGCGATTTAGCCTAGCTGGCTAATTAAATCGTCACAAGTGTTCCGCCGCTACCTGTCAGAAAACTGTCAAAAACGGAGGAAATAATCAACTTCATTCTTAAAAATCATTTTCAGTGGAATCGGGAGCTTTTAAGAACGGGACTTTCAACTGACCCCATCTGGATTACGGTTTAATTTGCTGAGATGAACAGAGAAGTCAGACATGATTGACTCTTAACGTTTGTGTAGGTGTTATAACACTGTCTGAATACTACGGATTGTTCACTTGTAAACGAATCGTAAAAATGTAAACGGATTTATTTCTTAATTGTGTGGATCGTTTTTGTTTAAAAGGCTGTTGATGTCAGACGGGTCTTTGGCTGTCAACGTGTCGCATGGGTTCAGGTGACAAGTTGGAAAGGTAAACACGACCTGCTAACAGGACGTGGAACAGTTTACACTACAAGTTTATTTTCTTGGCACATCTGTAGCAGACACACTTTGGATAATCTGGCTACTGGTAATAACATTCCTCCTTCTTTTTATTTGCACTTTTAGGTTGTTGGTGCATTCAGCCTCACAATCTATCCTGTTTCAGTTTAACTCAGATTGTGGTGCACCAAAACTAGGACACTGACGATTAGCTGATATCTTGTGGTCAAAGACACAGAGGTGATTCAAAAAGATCCCAGATGTATAGCTTAATGAGAGGGAGTCTGTGTTGCTTTTCCTGTTTGGTTAGGGTAGTGGTGATGACTACACAGTTACACAAACGGACTGTTAGCTGAATTGTTGTATGAACATTGCTGTGATCATCCAAACAAACCACGATGCCGGCTGTCTTGTTGTTATTAATGCTGTATGGAGCGTTGTGCAGCTTTGGAAAAGCTATGCCCAGAGAGGAGAAGCACAAGTTGAGGTGAGCTTAAGAAAACAGAGTCAATTGAGAAATTCTTGTGTTGTCTAAGAAGGATTTCACATCCTATGTTGTTTGATTCTTAAAGGAATCAAGTGGTTGAGATGTTTGACCACGCGTATCAGAACTATATGGTGAGTTCTCCATCCTTTCTGAATCCTAATTTAAGTTTATGAAATCACAAAAATTAAAGTGTTGACTTTTTTCATAAATCTTAAATGCTTGTGCAGAGCATAATGATTTAATGGGATTATTTCTTGTGAATTAAGTCTCCATATGTATATATTAATTATTTCTAAACAATAAAAGTATATTTATAGTGTGTACTTGTGTTTCTGCAGGACCATGCATACCCAGCAGATGAGTTGATGCCACTAACTTGCAGAGGAAGAGTACGTGGGCTGGAGCCGAGTCGAGGGGATGTGGATGATGCACTTGGCAAGTAAGTAGCAAACTGCCTAGTTTTATAATATTTGGAAACCATGAAGCAAATATTGTCTCATAGGATCTTACCGTTTGGTCACTTTTGTTAAAGAGTCTTGAAAACATTGTTTTAGATATTTTTTTGGACATTTTCTGTGGGAACACTTTGTAAGTTGTCTTAGAAAACTGGAGTACGCTGGGAAACAACTTATCAACATTCCGGTTTCTGTGTTGTGGCACATTTGTGTTTATCAGAAAAGGATTATCTGTGTTTTACACGGTTCATCAAATCTGGTTCACCCTGTTGACAAGTTACTAAAGATCTACAAGCTTTACTTTGTAAATGTTTCTTCAAGTCAGTCAGAGTTTTACTTTGGTCAAGGATTATTGAGTGTTTTTTTTATTATAACAAACAAAAACATCTTTATTTTAATAATTAACAATCGTGATACAATCGCCCTCGTTTTAATGGGAAACTCCAGCAGCAGAGTTCCGAAATTCATTTACAGCTGTTTTACTTTTTGGATTTTGTTTGTACACGTGCTCGGTCTGAGCTTTGAGTTTTATTCCTTCAGTTGTTGCTAAATGTTAATGACTGGTGTGAATGTAACCATCTGTTGACTCGCCTTGCCAGGTTTTCTCTGACCC
The DNA here is from genome assembly GCA_006937985.1 of Aphyosemion australe. Classification (NCBI taxonomy): domain Eukaryota; kingdom Metazoa; phylum Chordata; class Actinopteri; order Cyprinodontiformes; family Nothobranchiidae; genus Aphyosemion; species Aphyosemion australe. Next base: position 6,129,775 of record SSNS01000004.1, on the reverse strand, counting down.
TTATCGACACGTTGGATACTTTGGTGGTGAGTGCTGTTTCTAAGAAAATGATCCAGTGGTTATTAAAACGTGATTTTGACGAAACAACATCATTTCTAATGGAGTCGGTTTATGTTTCTCCCTGCCAGCTCCTGAATAAGACCACAGAGTTTGAGGCTGCCGTGAGGAGAGTCCTGTCAGATGTGCGGCTGGACAACGACATCGTTGTGTCAGTCTTTGAAACCAACATTCGAGTCCTCGGGTGAGAATGAATTGTACTTCTAACGGTTATAAAAAGGCTCAACCACAAAGGACAGAATAAATCAGCGAAGTGTATTTTATTTTCTTGTTCAGGGGTTTGCTGGGAGGTCATTCCATGGCCGTGATGCTGAAGGAAGGCAGGCAGCACATGCAGTGGTACCAGGATGAGCTCCTAAATATGGCCAAAGACCTGGGACTCCGCCTGCTGCCGGCCTTCAACACCAGCAGCGGCCTGCCTTATCCCAGGGTAAGGCGAACATCAACAGGAATCTATGTTGCAGTTCAGCTTTCTCACACCAGAATGTCTCCGTTTTCATGATTTGATGCGAAGAAGATGCCAACAGTGTTCAGTTTAGAGCATAAAAAGCTCTTGTTCTGATTGTGGGAGAGTAACTGCTCTCACAGCTGTTGTAGCTGCTTATTATTAAGAAGGATCAGTGAAAACAAAGCCCCATCTGTTTGTTAAAAGGTCCCAAATTTATCATCCTGCAGGGAAACGTTTCTGCTGCCTAAAACCGTTATCTGCATTTCCTTGTAGAACTGTCAGATCAAAACGGAACATTCCCGCTTTTTTTCTGCTTCACTGCTCTGCTTCTAGCTGTCAAAGCTTTTAAGAGATTTGCAAATCAAATCTGTCTCTCAAAACGGACGCTTTGTGTTTTTTTCCCTTCTTCCTGTGTTTACAAGGTGAACTTGAAATACGGAGTGAGGGGTCCTGAGACACGCACGGGCACAGAAACGGACACATGCACAGCGTGTGCAGGGACCATGATCCTGGAGTTTGCTGCCTTAAGTCGCTTCACCGGCGACCCTGTGTTTGAGGTACCTTATTATGTCATCCTCCCACAGTTACAGTGAAGTTTTACACATGATGTGATTAAAGGATCCAGCACATGAGACACTTCTGTTAAGAAATAATTGAAGTTTGTCTAATTATTTTAGAGTTTCACTAGATAAGTTTGTATTTCGTTGATCTAATGATGTTTCTTATCTTGACACGTTGACACATTCACATTCAGGTCTAATCAAAAGTTGTTAAAGGGTTAAAAAGTCCTGCAGGTGTTTGCACAGACGTATCAAACAGCCGCACCCTGAAAGTGACTCAGGTTTCCCTTGGATCAGGTTTGCAGTGTCTTGTTTTTGTGATTCCTTTATTGTGAAAGGAGGTCTGAATATCATATCTAGCTTCTGACTCATGTTCTCAGTCACAAATGGATTTGCAGTAATCAGATATATAATTTTGGATACATTTAAATTTAGCCAACGTTTTTGCTTCAAGAACTGTGTGCAGAATAAAAACCTATCTTTGTCCTATGTGGTAGGAGATCCTGGCAAACACGTTAAATGTGAAGTCTATTTAAGCAGCAGTACGGCTGGAACGGGTCTCTGGGTGTTAAATAAAAGCAAGGGTTTCTGTTGTAGGGTGTTAGAGGTGTTAGGAGAGGAGGAGCTTTTAATAAACTATTAAAGGAGGAAGTGAACGGCCCGGCTCTGAAGGCACCTTGCGGCTCGTTTCAGTGTTGGGAAACTGGAGATCAAAGCTGGTTCTTATTAATCCATGTTTATGGTCATTCCAAATGTGACCACGTTTGCTGATTGGCTCACCTTTGTGACTGTCGTTTTAGTTATCTGACTGATGCAACACCGGTTTGGGTGCAGACGGGTTTACGGCTGCTTAATCAAATATTTGAAGAGATAAAACAGTTTTACAACCTCCCCTTTTCCTTAGGGAAGAACTGCAAACGTAAAAAGCTCCATGTCATTTATCGTTCTGGTTTTATCTCATTAACAGTAGTTCGTTTGTTCTGCTAGTGAGACAAAGGTATTTTTTCTTTTGCTTTTGACTTGTTGCATCAGAAATGCATGTAAACAAAGTAATGGAACTAGATCATTATTTGGCAAATGAAACATTTAAATACACAGAGAGCTTGGCTCATGGCTGAAGGGATCATGTTTATTGTATGTTTGAGACTTCACCTTGTTTCTGCAGAAATAGTTGGATTCAATACAGATGTCTTTTTTTCTTAGAAAATACGTATTTACACTTGTGTTACTGATGAAACCAATATGTTAGGATCAGTTTTGATAATTTTATTCAGCTTAATTTAAGGATTTTTCTTTTTTTTGTGTTATTATTTGTTTTTTTGGTTTTATCTCCTTTTGCATTCATTTATTCCTCCTTGTCGTTCTACCTGCACACACTCATTATTACATTTGCAGTTTCCCATTCCCTGTAAAAACTCTGCCATCTTTTTTAATTCACACAGTATTTTGATTATTTTATTTCTTAAAATGTGTATTTATTCAGCATTTTGAGTTTTTAATCTTTGAATATTTAGAATTATTTTAAGTATTTTTGTGTTACGATTTATTGTTGTTTACCCTTTATGTCTTTTTTTTACTCTCCTTTTTGTTCCTATAATAAATGTAATTGCTGCTGTGACACTAAAACTTCCCCACTTCTATTCTATTCTATTCTATTCTATTCTATTCTATTCTATTCTATTCTATTCTATTCTATTCTATTCTATTCTATATTAAGACAATTGCTAATTCCCTGGTTGCTGCAAACTGCTGACCAAGCACAGAGTCGGTCAATAATCACCATGGGGCTGCTGCAGACTGACTATTGGTTTTTAGGTCTGACACTCTCTTCCTCACACACAGGAGCATGCCCGCAGGGCCTTGGACTTCCTGTGGGAGAAGCGACAGAGAAACAGCAATCTGGTGGGAACAACCATCAACATCCACTCAGGAGAGTGGGTCCGAAGAGGTGAGAGCACAGAGACATGGAGGATGATGAGAGGTTAAAGGAGTGAAAGATGAAGGTGACACGTTGGTTAAGTGGCGGTTAAAGGAGAAGTTAAATAAGGAAGAATCAGAGGGTGAATGAGTGCAAACAGAACCTGGGTCTCATGGATTCTGTTGTATTATGAGCTGATGGATTATTTTGATGCTTGCAGACAGTGGAGTTGGAGCAGGAATCGACTCGTATTATGAATACCTGCTAAAGGCCTACGTCCTCCTGGGAGATGACGAGTTTCTGCAGCGGTTCAATACTGTGAGGACACACACACACACATGCACACACACACGCATGCACATACAATTTCATTATGACAAATATTTAAGGCCCTGAAACCCTGGTTCTTTATTAGCTTCCTGTCATTTCTGATGGAGTGGAAAATGGGGCTGTTTTGTTCATTTCAATCATATTTTATATATTTTTACTGTCACTTCCTCTCATGCATCCTCGGTTTTTCAGTGTTAAGCTCTTAATAAATAATACATCAGTTATCGATTGCTTCTTACTTTGCAATAAATATTTAATAATGCAAAATACAGATGAAGGGTTGTAGTCTTCAGGTTTTCAGGTGCATTAAGCTGCAGGCTCATGAAAGTCAGCTCATGTAGAGCCTCAAACTCCATGTTTCTAAAACTTGAGTTTGCTTTACTCTGCTATGTTCCCTTTAGCACTATGCATCTATAATGAAGTACATCAGCCAGCCCCCCCTGCTGCTGGACGTCCACATCCACAAACCTCTGCTTCCTGCTCGCACCTGGATGGACTCTCTGCTGGCCTTCTTCCCTGGACTGCAGGTCAGATTAGACGGGACGATGTGACACATTTACTGCTTTTATCGACTCCTTCACCGTTTCAGTAACTCATTTATGTCTCAGGTGTTAAAGGGAGATATCCGTCCTGCCATCGAGACTCATGAGATGTTGTACCAAGTCACCAAAAAACACAACTTCCTCCCAGAGGTAATCTGTCTGACCTGTGGGGAGCAGAAAGTAATTCATCTTTAGTTTTAACTGCAGCAAAAAGAAAACAACTTTGGAGTTTGACTGGATTGAAAATGAACAAGCATGTGTTTCCTGCTAGATTTCAGATTTAGCTGTTGTCCCTCACAGTAATGTCCTTCTGTCTGTCCTCAGGCCTTCACTACTGATTTCAGGGTACATTGGGCTCAGCATCCCCTGAGGCCTGAGTTTGCAGAGAGCACCTATTTCCTTTATAAGGTAATTTATCAAGTAGCTAACATAATGCATATGCTCTGCTGCAGCACAGAGGCACATGTCCAGTATCAGGCATCACTTTTAGATGCTGCTCCTCATGTTTTAGATTTTATCTCTGTGCTGGAAAGTTCTACAAAATTTACTGTCTTTAAAAAAACTCTCTTTTAGCCAAACCACTGTTCTGATCTTGTGACTGAAGGAGCACAAAGATCAGTTCTTTTTACTGGAGCGTCCTTCATAGTTGATGTTCCAGCATTTATCATGATCACACGTCTGTCCTCCCACTCTTTCAGGCCACAGGAGACCCGTACTACCTGGAGGCAGGACGCACCATCCTGGACAACCTCAATCGCTTTGCTCGTGTGCCTTGTGGGTTTGCTGCAATGAAGGATGTTCGCACAGGAAGCCACGAGGATCGGTCAGTATGAAAACATCGTGTCATAACAGGAGACTTAGTCGTTAGAGCATTTAGACATGCGTTTCATTTTTCCTTATTACTTTTAGAATGGACTCTTTCTTCCTTGCTGAGATGTTTAAATACCTCTTCCTGCTGTTTGCTGAGACGGACGACCTCCCTTTTGACGTAGAAGACTACGTCTTCACCACTGAGGCACACTTGCTGCCCCTGTCTCTCTCCACCACACCTTACTCCTCACCCATCGCCTCCAACAGAACTGTAGATCATTTTATTTTATTAGGTTCCAAATCTAAAGTATTCAGGCTTTTCAGGTGCTGATAAAACATGTTCTGTCTCTTTAGACGGACGAGGAGCTGGATGACTCCAACTTCGATTGGACGTGTCCAAACACACGGCTCCTGTTTCCAGACCCCGCCTTTCCTCGTAACTTGAGAGAACCAATCCGTGGTGTAGTTGATAAAAGCTGCCCGCGGCCTGCCCCTTACAGGTATGTGCGCTTACAGGTGCGCTTACAGGTTTGACAAGAATCTTAGACAGATGCATCGTGTCTCTTCTGTTCTTTTTTTAAACTATTAATTCCTCTTCCTTCTCTTTTTTATTAAATGTTTTGTGTAAAACCTTTTAAAATGACCATTTTGTCACTTGCCTCCACTCAGGGAACCTGGTATGGGTCGTCCACCTCTTAGGGCTCAAGACTTCATGGCAAACAACCCTGAACATCTGGAGCTGCTGAGGAGGATGGGAGTCAGTCTCATCCACCTGAAAGATGGCAGGGTGCAGCTGGTCCAGCATGCTACTCAGGTTAACGCTGCTGCAGAAAATACACACGAAGGATTCTCACAAACAAAATAAAACGCATCAAGATTCAATAATTGCATAAGAGTTTGCACCTTTAGGAGAATTGGCAGACACATTTAGTCTTATTTCTGGTCTTTTTGGAGCCTTTTAAAGCTCTCCATCTCTCCTCCACCTAGGCGGTGAGCGCTGTAGCAGCAGAGGATGGTGTGAGATTCATGCAGGAGATGATGGAGCTGTCCAGCCAGCAGCAGAAAGAGCAGCTGCCTCCCAGAGCTATCCAGATAGTCTCCCATCCCTTCTTTGGCAGGGTGGTGCTGACTGCAGGTCCAGCCCAGTTTGGCACAGACCTGTCCAAGAGTGCTACCGGGGTGAGCCCAGAACCAGAATCCAACATTAGGCCATGGTGCTCTCTGTATTCTCATAACTTTGTGTGTTTTGTCCAGGTTCGAGGCTTCGTGACAGTGGCCGAACCTTACAGCGGCTGCTCTGAGATCACCAACGGCGAGTACGTTCAAGGCCACATCGCTCTGCTGCAGAGGGGTCAGTGTATGTTTGCCGAGAAGGCCCGACACATCCAGAAGGCCGGCGCCATCGGGGGCATAGTCATTGGTCAGTGTGGACAGTAAATGACACGAGACTTCTCACTGACGAGATTAGAGCTCCATAACCAGATTACCTCTTAGACACTCAGCCTACTGGAGTCCTTCTCACAGCACTGAACAGTTGAACTGATCTGATTTAAATATAGATTGTTTATTTTAGTATTAAAGATTTGATTTAAACTGTTATGAAAAAGTAAATAAAAGGCAGCAGTTACAGCCGTTAATAAATCGTGTGTATTAACGCTTTTTTGTGTTTTTTTTCTTCCAGATGATAACGAGGGCAGCAGCAGCGACACAGCTCCCCTGTTTCAGATGGCCGGAGACGGCCGCAACACGGATGACGTCACCCTACCGCTCCTCTTCCTCTTCCACAAGGAGGGCAACATCCTGTTGGAGGCACTGAAGGAGTACAGGGAGGTGGAGGTGCTGCTGAGTGACAAAGCCAGAGACAGAGGTGATTGAATCGAGTTTCTTTAATAAATGAGAGATGAATGATTCAGGTCACCTGTGGTTAAAATAAGGCGTTGCTGTCAGATCCTTGTTGTTTTCTTATTTTTTCTTCTTTTTTACCCTGTTTGTATCCGTCTCTTCTCTCTTGGTTTCTCCTCCTTAATTATTAACCTTTGGATGAGCAGCAGCCATATTTAAAGGTAAACCTCTACCTGGAAGCCTGATTGAAGGCAGTAAGTATTCTCCCTTTTCCCCCCACTTTCATTATCTAAATCCCTTTTTTCTCTGTTAAAGCTCCACATTTGTTTCCTTCTGTCTCTCTTCACCTTCTAAATCACATCCTTCTGCTGTAGAAAGCTCTGTGCTCTTGCATCATTATTATTTATTCCCCTCTCCCCAGGAGCTTTTGATGACTCCATCTTTTATATAACAAGGCATGATGTTGTAGCAGTTGGACCACATCTGCATTTTCTGTTATTAATAGCTAATACATAGGCATCTAAACAGGTTAATTATCAGCTCCATTGCAGCACAGTTACGGATCACTCTTCCCGCTGCTTGCAGACACTTTTGATTAATGGCCAGTTTTTGTAACCATAAACCATCCCTCCTGCCTGGCGACCAGATATCAAGTACCTGTCTGAATCTGAACGGCGAAAGCTGTAAATTCACAGGCTGCAGTTGTAATTTCAGCAGTAATCTTCATGGTGCTGATTTAGAAAAGCTCCGATCCATCCGGTCGCTCTTTCTTTTTAGAAACGGGGCAGAACTCTCATTTGTTCTTGCCAGGTCTGTTTAAATTCACAGCGTGTGGTTTTATTTTTGCCAGGATCTGTTTGTCAGTCGACTCTCAGTTTGGCTGCACAGCGATGTGAGGAAGGTTTTATCCTGTGGGAAACATGACTCACAGTCAGCACCATGCTGCTAGAGTTGACAGCCTCTCCATGAAAACTGTTCTATTTTTGAACCAGAATGACGACCAGGAGGAGTGTGTATATTACCGACAGAGGAGAAAAAGAGCCCCCCCCTCTGTGTGTAGGTGTGTGAGTTCCTTGTACACCTTTTATATTAAGCTGCTGATCACGGCCCCCCTGCTTCTCCTTTCAGGTGTGGACGTACAAGAAGCAGAGGAGGACTGTCAAACCGAGGCAACGACTCCCACTTCATTTGAACCTGTTAGTCAGTCACAGATCAGCACCGTGGAGCTGGATGAATCAGCTCCTGAGGAGGTGTCTCCTGCACAGGAGGAGGTCAGCCCTGCTACTACTGCAGAGGAAGCACCGCAAGAGGAAGTTAGTCCTGTTGATCAGCAGGCTGATTCGGCTCAGCCTAAAGAGGAAAGAGACGAGAAGAGAGACTCCGAGGAGACAAAAGAGCCTCGTGATGACACGGACTCAAACAGCCAATCAGTGGATGAGCTGCTTGCTGATTGGCGGGAAGACCTGGAGGCTTTCAGGCAGATGGAGAAGGATGAGCTCTGACAGTCTTTGGGCTCGTCGTGCTCTCTGACTGTGGGTTTCCCCCCCCAGCATGGGGAGACACCTGGAGGGGGTGTATAGTCTCATGTCACCAGTCTTCATCTGATGAACTCTGAGGAAGCTGTGGTAACGATTTATTTTGTCCCCTCTGTGAAGGTCATCACGCACAAAGGCAGCACACACGCCGTAACTCTGTCCTTAGGTAGACGAGGGATCAAAGAGCAGGGTTCTTACCTGGGCTTTTTCTGTCTGTGTGACATAACGAACCACATAGGATCACTCTGAGTCAGACCAGACGCAGCGCCTCACCCTCCAGTCTGTGTTTCCTCACTTTGTGGTTCTCTATGCATTTCTGACTCGTTTTGATCAATCGATGCTGGTCCAGCAACTTTTTTCACTCATTAATCCATCGACCAATTAGTTTTATTCAATGTGAAGATGGTGTTTCATTTAATATTTTAATGGTCTTGGGTCTAATCTAACGTACACTTTGAGAATCAAGAGTTTCATGAATGCAGGGGGGTGAGTAAATTATTTTTATGTGTTGATGGTGGAGAAAAAAACTCAGCACCAATCGTCTTATTGTCTCTGGAGTACATATGAGATCGTGTGTAAATATTTATTTATCCAGATACATGAACTGAATCAACTCGGTGCTGCTCAGGTTCAGACGCCTGTGGACCTTATTGGAGCAGACACACCCTGGAATGGGCTGGATTACACATGCAGCCTCAGGGTGGCGCTGTTAGATCTGTTTATTATGCTGACGTGAATGAGCAGAAATCAACCAATGAACTGATGAAATTCAATAAAGATGGAAAAGAAGAAGTGGGTGGATTATCCTGATGATTTTAATTTTGTGGTATTTTAGAACTGAAAGTTTATTTTAAAATGTTTGCTTCTCAGAACTGAAAGGAAAACCAGGAGAAGCTTATAAACTTGTGTTACATGTGTATCTATAACTAATGGTTGACTTGAATCGAACCGAGGACGATGGAGAAAGCTGTCAGTTTTTAGAGGCTATGGTAAACACATGTTCACTTAGAGGAGATGAGAACGTTTGAGTTTTTAAAATCTGATCTTTTCTATAAACAGTGGGTGGACACCCGCGTCAATCACGAGTCAACATGACAGATATATAATTGGGAAATTCTCATGTACTGTGGCATTACTGTCAAAACGATTACAGCTGCTGCACAAACTTCAGTTAACTTGTAAGAAGTAATAAAGTCTTTCTGGGAAATCTGCTTCTGAAACAACATCTGAGGATTGTTTTGACTCTACTGGGGGGAGTTTTGGAGTATAGTACATGCAGAATGCATTATTTATCCAACACAAGTATAAGATCTTTAGCATAGCAGTGTTGTGTATTAAGTAAACTAAATATATAGAATAATAGAGCTGGTTGATTATAAATAAATAGAATTTGACCGTGTCTACAAATAAGTATGGTGCTATAGCTGGTAGCAGATTATAATTTATATTTCAATAATCTGCTAGAATAAAATAAAAAATAAATAAAAGTGTAAGATTTATTTGTCTGATCACATTTGCACAACTTTTATGGCTTTTAGATTTTTATTTCCTGATTGACTTTTTAATGCATTTTTGTTGCAAAAGGTGCCCAATGTTAAGTTAGGAAAAAGCTTTTATTATTTAAAATATTTGTGTCACGTTTTGTGTTTAATTTTAATAGAAATAAACCAGCATCATCAGGATTTGCAGTAAAACATAATTAGGTTGCTTCCAGGTTGAGGTGACTACATTTGAAAGGTGAGACCCGAGCCTGGGCTCTCCTCCTGGAGGACCTCTGTTGGCCCTGCAGGGACCAGAACCTCGGCTCGGCTCGGCTCCAGCACTGATTGGTGGTTTGGCGGGGTGCTCTTCAGTAAGATGGCTGCATTGCTGCGCGCATTTAGTGGCATCCTGGTGAAATGACGCACAGTTTACGTTCAGTCCTCGCGGCTCGCAGCGCTCCAGTCTCCATAGCTCCCATCCCGCCCGGCACACAGCCCGGAAGACCGAGCCGCTACCCTCCACTGGACCGAGCGGAACCGGTTCATCAGAGTAAGTTACTTTCCTACCGTTTACCGTGTTTTTTCTTAGGCTCCGGTTGGAGCCACGTTCCTCCGGCTCGTGTTTCCAGAGTGAACCGTGATTAACCCGGTTCCCCCACACAGAGCTGCTGCCCGTGTTTTGTTTTCGCTTCGCTGCGACACTTTCGAAGGTTTTTATTTCTTTACATTTACAATCTTCAGCAATTACAGAGACAAGACTCGAAAGTGGGACATGTTTATGCCTCTTTTGGACCGCGGCTCGGCTCGGACAGCGTTGGCTCGGCGGCGCGTTTTGAAATTTTCCACACATCCTGGTTGGCTGTGCCAGCCAGCCCGTCTCCCCGCGGCTCCCAGTCCGCTCTGAGGTCGTTTGTTTTCGGACAAACGCCTCATAGAGGGGAGCCCCGCTCTGGCCGAGGCTACAGGGCCGTTTGTGGGAATCAAACTACAAACCCTCACGGAGATACTTTTAGCTCTCCAGCTCCCCCCGGGTTCTGCTTTGCCCTGTTGGGGAAACAAAGCGTCCAGTGTTTCCTCTTAGCGCAGCTGGACACAGCTGTCGGGGGGCGGGTAGTGATGGGTTCGAGTCCCGGTCCGGGGGAGAGGGTCTGTGGCCCCCAGATGTGTCAGTTACCCCTTCAGCTCTGTTGTTTTCAGGAGAAAAGTCTGTTTTTGCCTTTTTTGCCCTTTATATCAATAATATCACTATTATAGATACTTACGCTGCATAGAGAAATAAGATACCACATTTGTCTACATTGCATACAAGTGTATTGAGTTTTTTAAAACATCTTCATTAAATCAGGGAAACACACCCCACTGGCTGGAACAGATTTGGGGCAGTTGTTTATAGGGGACACATTTCTGTGTAACACCTGTCACAGGTCAGGAGCTTCTCTTGTTGCCTTGGTTTGTCCCTCATCACTTAAGTCACAGCAGCTGTTGTTAGATTTGACCAAACAGCATCTTTTATAGATTATTAGCAGAATAAATCATCCTCTTCTTCATCTCTTCACCACCGAAGGAATCCAGAAGTTCCCTAACCTCTGGACTTTAAATGTAGTCTCAGTCTACTGTAGATTTTGAGGTTTTATTTGTGGATTGTGCAGCGTTCTGGTGTGAAAGTAGGCTGGTGTGGTCAGTGCTGTCACCAGCAGCTGACATCAGGGTTTATATAGGTTACCAGAAAGCCTCCATCTGCCATCCGTTTGTGTGTGTGTGCTTGTTGCTCACATATGGCTTTTTGATCCGGTGTTGACCAGAACGTACAAACCTCTCCTCCTCACTCGGGAGGAGCTATTCTTAGCACGCCCCCCTCCTCCTTCTTCCTCATCCTCTCAATCATCACCATCATCTGCCCCTTTGCCCTCCTCAACCCCTCAGCTGATGAAAAGCAGTTCGGATGAGCTTGTGGCCCCTTGTCGGTGTCATCATTCAGCATTTGCAAAGTCACTGTGAAGAGGTGGAGGGTTTCCATGGTTACCAGGATGTCTCCTCCATCCGTGGGCGTGGGGAGGGAGTTCCCACGACTGTGTCTTTCATCCAGTTTGTGTTTGCAGTCTCTCTCTCTGTGCCGTCAGGTGTGATGAGGTAGTCTTTATTGCAGTGCAGAAAGCACAAGGCCAGCGCAACACGATCGCTCCGTTTTGTTCGACTGAGGGCATCGCCGAACCGTCAAGCTGACTCCCCTGATTGAATAATGGTCAGAGCTCCAGCAGCAAGTGTAAAAAAAAAAGTGCATCTAATGAGCCTTTTTCTGTTGTGGTGTTTAGGTTTCCACATGTCTGCGCTGCATCAGACGCCCTGATGGTCAGGCTGTGTCAGTGCTGTCTGGTTCTGTTTTCTGACCGCGCGGCGTTTGTGTCAGCAGTAGCCGGCGTTTCTGCTTTCTGTGCTCGTGTCACATGACGAAGCAGCATCTCTCTCTGAGCGTCTCTGACTCTGTTTACAGTTCAGCTCACATTCAGAGTCCAGCTGGAGCGGCCAGAGGCGGACAGCAGTATTGATTTCTAACGTTTTAGTTTGACATTTTCTTACTGGTCTTTTCTGCTTCTCATTCATTTACTGCTCTGTTGTAACCAGTGGCATCTGTTTGCTTTACCCGCCTGCTTCCTGATAGTTCAGCTAAATATTATTCACAACAGGTTAAACATATCTGTAAAAGATAAAATGAAACGAGCACAGAAAGAGGAAACAACTTCAACACTTCTAAGAAATAAGGCCAGTTATGTTAGGCGTGTTTTTACGTTTATTACTTTTTAAAGCTCTCATTCACATTTTTTCAATGCATGTGCTGTGGTCTCTACTATGAACGAATGCCTTGTGAGTCGTTCTCTGTGGGGGAAAAAAAGCTCTGGCGCTCTTGTTTTAGGAAGTAGAAGTTAGCTGGATTTTGGAGTCTTAAGCCTGGGACACACAGGAGACAGACGCGCTGCGCCACGGAAGCGCCGCAGTTAAATGGTCACACAGGAAGCGCTGCGCCGCTGAACCAAAGACTGTAGCGCTGAACGCTTCTTGGAAAGTCACGTGATAGTCACAACATCTTGAGAACAGGAACAGCCGCTCCACGGCGCTTGAAATAGAACTGGCGCCTATCTTCAGCACCTCTGCGCGGACCGGCGCTTCTGGGACGCGACACTGCGCTCCCCGTGTAGCCACTGTCATGGCTTCTAATGGCTTCTTTTTAAAATGACGGCGCAGGCGTGACGCGGTGCGGCATGTCTGTCTCCTGTGTGTCCCAGGCTTTACTCATTATTATTCATGATATTTGACATCTCGCCTCTGATTGGCTAACGCCAACGCCACTCTTCCACTGCTTCCGTTTGCTCTGCAACGTTGATGTTTTATCTCCACAAATAACTCAAGCCTGAAGGAGTTCTCCGGTTCTCCAGCTCTGGTGGCCTAGTGGTAGAGTGTCCGCCCCGGGACTGGGAGATCGGGGTTCAAATCCCAGTCGGGTCATACCAAAGATCTTGAAAAAATGGGACCCAATGCCTCCCTGCTTGACACTCAGCAGTGCGGCCACAGCTGCAGCTCACCGCTCCCCACCATGGGGATGGGTTAAATGCGGAGATGTAATTTCACCAGTGTGTGATGATGACTTGGGACTTTAACTTTCTGCCGTGTTGTGGAGTTGCTAATGCTAACAGTTAGCTGCTACTCGCTGAGACGTGCTCTGCTCACGAGACAAGATGAGTCCATGAATGCTAATTTACTGTGTGACGTAGATCTGAGTGGCTTTTCCTGACTCGAGTGTTTCCCCGTCTATTTTCTATTGGTGGCTAACCCAGGAATGGGGTAGAAGGCTATTTTCATGTTCAGCCTGCATGTTAAACTCTGAGTGATGGATCACATTTAAAAAATAACAAGTAAAAAAACATGTTGCTCTTTAGAGTGAATCAAACCAGACAGGAAACTACTTATTTCTGTGTTTAAATAGCTCCTTCTGCATTATCTGACAGAATATGATCAGTTACTTTAACCTAATTAATTAAATTCCTTTTGATTCCTTGAAGGAATGCATGTTGCCTTCTGCCTTTTATACCAAAGTTTAAAACTATGATCATCTTATGTTGAAATACACACACACACACACACACACACACACACACACATACACCTTGGGGAAAATTGCTGATTACAAAACAACAAAACTATGAATGCAATAGCGACATAATTGCAGCTTTTTACCACATCTAATATTAAATTAATGCATTTCTGGGAATTCTTAGCAACATTTCTCTAATATTTTTACTATAATGATGATGTGTTTTTCTTTTGTTTACAGCAATCATCAATCCTCCTACATTCTGTATGTTTTTTATTTGCGCCCTGTCTGCAGAAAAATAAAATCCTCACAAATTAGGAGATAATATTCAGTGAGAGTTAATATGAGCAGCTGTGAAACCATTGGACATAAACACTCGAGTTAAACAGACCCAACAGATGGAGATAAACGCTGCGGATGTATTGGAACAAAATCAGATTAATTCATCACAAAAAAATAGATTTTGAGGTGACTTTGCATTTTTAAAAAAATCATTACATTTTTAAAAACGGAGAGAACGACTACCCACGTTAAACAAGTACAAGCCTGTGTTGGTGTTTCACCTACATGGTGGGGTGTCTGAAAAGAACAACACTGCAGATACGCCAGCAGCCATGCTGAGACGTGAAACGCGGGCTTCGTCTGTAGCTCCTCGCCGAAAGGCTGGAACAGGCAAACAGTTCAGTGTGTTTTCTTTCGCACGCTAACTCTCCCTCTCCCTCGTCTGAAATGGCTCTCACAATTACCCTGCAGTGTGCTTGCCAGTTACGCATACACTGAGATTTATTTTCTTCTGCTGCGGTAATTACTAATGAATATTAATGTGGGTATTTTCTCATTTTGCAGCTCGTGGGTTGGTTTGTTAGCAATTCAGATGGATCTGGGTGAGGAAACGTAAACAAGTCTGACCTTGCGTGGATGCGGTGTGCTGGAGTGGGCCCGCTGTGTCAGCCTTGCAGCTGTCTCTTAAGAAAACATGTTCAACAGGCACAACCCAACCCACCCGAACTGTGTTGACAGTGACGTAAAATCATCAGTTTGACTTTGATACTTTGATTTTACTTTCCTTCCATTTTGGGCCTCATTATTTTTCTCCTCCTCACTCTGAAATCAGCTAATCGGTCATGTCATGCTCCGACTTGCTTTCGCTTCTGTCACAGCTGAAATCAGCAGAACGAAATGTTATCAGAACGATTAAAACACATAACGACATGCCTCTTGGTCTTCAAGGGAAGCGCTCTCTTTCTCAGGAACTCTGCGGTACAAACGCCAGCCGTTAATACGCCTCAGAGGAGATCTTTCCTCCTCCAGTCATGAGGTGGAACCAGTCGTTGTGGTTTGTTTTGGTTCTACCTGCAGCCTAAAGTTTGCGTTTCTCCTGTTTCTGCTAGGATGGTCTTGTTTTTGCTTCCTGGAGTTCTCTTTATGCTACAGTCATGTAAGGAAATGCCAAGCAGACCTCGCAATTTCAGCTCCATTGGCTTTTATTGGTCTGGAGTAGAAACACAGACCCTCTTAGCGAAGAGAGTGCATGTAGAAGCTTCTCTAAAGCCTGCTGTAGCTGTGTGGAGTCGGGTTGTCTCTGTGTCAGACTGTGGTTTCACTCAACAGAACAGAGCTGCTCCTGTACAAGATCTCCCTCCTTCTCCCTTTTCACCCTGTGTTCAGATCACCCCCCCCCCTCGCCTCCTTCACGGCTGCTGATCGTCTTCATTCCAACGCTCGGCAGCAGACAGCAAAGAGAAACAGTGGAACGTGCTTTAAACAACAAGCATCATCAAAGAAACGCCTTTATTGGTCACAAATCTGTGTTTGTGTTGCCTCCACGGCCCGTCGGACTGAGGAAATGCTTAAACGGGGACAAAATTGGAGATGCTGCCTTGGATGTCTGGTTTAGAGTAAATATTATGACGTGTTAGACCAGCAGTTGTACTGAAACAGCTACGGCACGCTCAGCATACTGCAGCACACGACCACGATGCTCCATCAGGTGAATTAGCTGCTGCACTAACAAAACACAGCTAAACATGTGGGCAGCACCCATAACCCCACCCATTACCCTTCTGTTCTTGTTGATGCTGTCTAGATTAGTTAGTATGTATACTTTTCATTTGGAGGTCCAGTTTAACTGTTGCATGCTTTTATTGTGGAGAGCTTTGTGTTTCATTATGTCCCAACTCCTGAAAGGCCCGGGCTGCAGTAGTTTACAGCTGTTTATTCTGACACTACGATGTGTTTTAGTCATGTTAACAGCTTTATATGTAAATAAACACATCCCCCGTGTGCACGTACAGCAAACTTCCAGGAGCATGTTCTTGTGTTTATTCCGAGTCTGCTCTGTGACTTACCTCTTTTCTCATAGATTTGCTTGAGTCACACTTGGTTTGTTATGTAATGGACACAATGTGAGGCTCAAGCAAAGGGAGCATGAAATGAGAGTTTGGTAATGTTGCAGAGTTCAGCGTTGCTGCACCTCAGTGGACTAAAGGCACACGAATGTGAGGCTTTAACCTGCAGTTTTCATTCTGGAAAAGAGTTTTACTCACAAAACATTTATACTCTGTGCGTGTGTGTGTGTTTGTGTGTGTGTGTGTGTGTGTGTATGTGTGCAATGTTGCGTAACAACGCTCCGTGTCAAGTTCTGCACATTGTGGCTGTAAGCTCCTAAAGAGTCGGACTCAGAGTTTTGTTAAATATGGAGGATAAAGGATGAGCGACAGATTTTCTGCTGATACTTTCTCATCGTCCGGACTTTTCTTCACACGAGTGATCTTGAGTTTTCTGAGAACCAAAAGAGAAAGGAGACGTTCCTAAAGAAGCTTCTGTTTGGGTGGGGGCATGCTAGGTGAGTCGGTGTTCCTTCTGTGTGGTCCATGAAGTTTCAGCATTTGCACCATCAGAGTGTTGCTTCGTCGCTTCAGATTATGATCACATGATTGTGTTTACTCCTGATTATTGGAGCTGTTGATCTGAGATCAGACCAACCAGGATGGACCAGATGATTAAGGATTGTGCATGTCATAAATTACGTTTTTCTTATTGTATGCATTCTTTAGATTGTGAAATCCCTTTGCTGCTGAACTTGCCAAACCACTGGTGTTTTGCAATGCACAAATACACACTTGGCTCTCTGCAGTTTATTAAAGGGCAGTGCAGTAGCAGAGCATGGATCAGCACTTAGTTTTGCAGCTTGATAAAGCAGGGAATTAATCTGCACCGTGTCACAGGTCGCTTCACAGGGAGACCTGCCCTGGAGTTAGAAATCTCAACTCCTATCTTCCTCATTACTGTGAAGCCCTGCTGCTAAAGGGGCCATACAGGAAATCAGGAAAAGGAAGGAAAAAAAGCCACACTGTGACTGTTTCGCAAAACTTTCAACTACTACGACTCCTCGTTCTTTCGCTTGTGCTAGGCTCGTTTTTCAGGCTCTGAGGCCTCTGGCACAGGCCGGTGTTTGAGAAACCCTGCAGAACACTGATCTGCACTGTGAGCACACTGCACGTTTATGCAAGCATGTACACGCACACCTTCCACAGGTTTTTTTTTCTTTTTGAGTTCCTCCTTTGACAAACTGACTTGTTAAGGTTGCTTATGCACAGAACTGAGTCAGTATGCAGGAATGGGCAAGTATCTGTATTTGCCAAGTTCTGTTAATTTTACGGATTTGCACGTTTGCCTTGTGGTGAAAATACCACAGATGTTAATATGCATTTGGAAAGAGCTGGAGCCGCGTTCTGTTCTGTCTCGCATTTGATGGATGTTTATCTTCAAAAACGATGCAAGAAATGAGGCAAAAACTGCAGGCTGACTTTAAATGATTAAAATCACGAGGAATGTGAAGCATTTGTGGTGATCTGCATGGATCGTAACATGGTTAAAACTTTTATCCTTTTTACATGCAGCCTGTTCGTCTGATCATGCTGGCTCAGTGTGTGTGTGTGAGACACAGGGAGAGATGGTTGGCATGAGTGACTCTAATCTTGCCCCATTAACACACTTCAGCTTGCAGAAGAGGAGCTCTGAGTGGCACTGTCCAGCTGTCCTGTGGGTTAAATCAACAGCGAGCAACGCCCTGCTGTGGTCCTGCTCGTGGCAGAGTCTCTGTCTGAGTACAGCTCAACTCATGTTGGATCCAACTGAAAAGGCATCTCATTACAAAGTCAAACAGGCAAAAAGTGTAGGGGGATGCAAACAAGTGTTCGTGCAGCAGAATATCTGGACTTTTTTACTGATTTCTTTATTTACTGCATCAGTTCTTCTGTTACATCCTAGTCTGACTCTGAATCTGGGAATCGTCTTCTGGTTGGACGGTGTTTCTGAAGTGTTTTCAGAAGTCTGACAGTAAGAACAAATCAAGAACAAGTTCAGAAATGATAAAATTGCATTTATATATGAGGATAACTCTTGTTGAAATTAGAAGGTGTTGAAGGTGCATCATTCAACCCTACACCCCAGCATCCACCTTAGGGATATTTCACCAACATTAACAATTGGGATAAGTCATTTTTTCAGTCTACAGTATTTTGCAGCAGTCATAAAGCTGCTCTAATCTTCTAAGTTTCACAGCAGTTTATGCAAACTTTATTATATAAAATTTTGCACTGCTGATAGTTTTTCATTAAGGGGACATGTTATGGAAAACTCACCTTTTACATAATTTTGTGCTGCTATATGGGTCTTTACTGCCTCTATAATCACTCCAAACATGAAAAAAAATCCATCCATCCATTTTCTGTCACTGTTTAGTTTTAGGAATTATGTGTCTAACCCTGACTTCACACTGGAGGTATCAGCAGCACAGAACGGCTTCAATCCATTACAGTCTATGGGGTTGATCCAAATCGAAATTTTCAGGCGCGTCCCAGAAGCAGCTTGCAGTGCCACGCAGCGCCCCTAAAGATATGATTGGGCTTTATTTTTGCCATTTTTGAGCCGCTTCTGGGATACGTCAATTTCCGCAGTTGACAGACTGGAAATCACACACGTTTTCAATGTTATACGTCTGGAAATTTTCAAAATAAAAGACTATTGCAGCGATGCGATTTTATATCTATGTAGATTACGTCAATACATGCGACCTCACGGCTTTATTTACTACCAGTTTCTTTCGAGAAATGCAGCGATGTGTTTTTCATGGCTTTAATCCTGACAGTGGAGAGGAACAACATTATATATGACATCAAACAGCGATATCAAACGTTATTACCTTCTTCTTTTTGGTTTAATGGCAGATGGCATAAACAAATTGTGACTTTTGAAGTCTCGAGGGACTTTGTGATCTTGTGAGTCCAGCGAGGAGGATGGCAGAGAAGCCGTTCCACGTCTGAGACTCTCCCAGTGTGGATTGGTGCGCATCAAAGCATGCAAGTAAACCATTCCTCTGCCGTTCCGCGCCACTGATGCCTCCAGTGTGAAGTTGGTGTAAAACAAGCCAAAACAATAGCATAGAACTACCTCTCACGTGCAAGAGGGATCTGCTGCTAGAAGATCAGCGGCTGTACTCCGAACCCCTCCCAGGTATCGGCGCTTCTCAGCTTATAGCAGCCTGAGCAGGGTGTGTGTGGGCGTGGCCAGATCCCCCTTCGTTTTTGAAGTGACAGGACCCTGATACGGAAGGTACCAAAAATGTCAAGAATAAAACTGCTGAGATTGATTTATGTGAGAGGGGTTTAGTGCAAATAACTTCTTAACCATGTTTTGAATCAAACATAGAATTTTCATAACTTAAGAGAAAAATTCACGTCTTCTTTATTAGTTATTTGTGCAGAAACATTATAAAAGAACATTGCATGAACTATGATTTGTTGAGGTGTATAAAGATGGCGAGCTATCTGCAAGGAGTAGAAGTAATATGGAGCTTTTACTCAGAAACACACTTGAAAATGAAGAATTTTGTGATGCTTGTGCCAAAAAAATAAAAATTATTTTACTTTCTGACCTTTTATAACTTAAAATTTTAACATTTTTCGTGCCACTAAAAACTCAGTGACCTCTTGGTTTTTTTACAGGCCTCTCTAGTGTATATTTATAGGTGTATCTGGCTTTGTAATAGTCCGCCTACTAGCTGTAACCCAAGTAATAGCAGCCTGCGGATCCGCGTAGCCTAGCATTATCCCTGCACACAACAACAGCGCCGGGTCTGCTGGGTCTAATTTTACCCCACTCTTATTCACAATTTGGTGTTTCAACACACACAAATCAAAAGCTCTTTAAACAGATGCTGCCCACACACACCGGAGACCCTTTTGAAATCTTCAGATCCGTCAATTTTGAACGCGCTTCTCAATACACCTCCTCTTCCTCCTCCTCCGGATTTCATCAGGGAGTTTCTGCTCTGTGCTGATTCAATATTCACTTCAGTTCAGCATTAATTGCTCTGAGTAAAAAGCCGTCTCTCTCTTCCCTTTGCATTATTTGCTTTTCCTCCTCTTCCCTTCCATCTCTAGCTCCCTGCATCATCATGCTGCACTCATCTGTGACGGCGCGTTAATACCTGCACACCTTGCTCGTATTGATTGGTGCAGCGTCCTCGTTCAGGAGACGCAGATTATACTTGATGAGATTATTTCTGGCTTTACAGACTGCATAAAGATCCTGTGTGTGTGTGGTTGTGTGAGTGTGAGGCATAATTGAGTGTTTCCAGAGTTGTAGTTGTAGTAAGAGGTGTCCCAGTCTGCCTGGAGCAGACAGAAAAGAGCTCTGGAGACTCAGACTCCCGCTCAGGCTCTCGCCACATAACGATACCAGCTCCTGTCTTGATTCTTGGTCCCTTGGTGCAGCTCCGTCTCGCTTGTGGGCCCTTGAAGGAGTAATCTCTTTATGGAGCCCTAGAGATTAACTTCATGCGTGCATTCCCGCGTCCTGTCTTGCACTCTTAATACAGCTGCACTGCAAAATATTTTCATTAGCCTAACATCTTTATCAGGAAGTCTAATAGTGTCTGTGTGGGGATGGAGGTGTCAGCCGCTCCATGCACACCTGGTGCTTTGTCCTGAGAGGAGGAGACCTCCACACAGAAGAGAGCAAGCACCATCCTTCTGTTCACTTCAAACGCTCTGAGGGAGGGAGGAGGGGGGAGGCGGCAGGCTTTTGAAGGTTCACACTCGTCTTTCTCCTCCTATTGTCCATCCATTTCTTGACCCTTGCCTCCTTTTGTCTGCCTTCAAAAAGCACTCATCCTCCTCTTCTTCTCACTCATGCTGCAGCTCTCCACATTTAATTTCGTCCGTGGGTAACCATCATCTTTCCCCATTTGTGAGCAGTTTTCCTCGCAGGCAGCAGCCAGACGGGAGCTGACAGTGACAGCTCGACGGCGTGCATGAGTGACACGGTGACCATCGACAGCGTGACGTGTTTGAGTGTGAGACTGACAGCGACGTTCACAGCTTTGTGTCCTGCTGGGTGGGAAAGTCACTGTCATATTTGCTAGACAATAATAAAGTGTTATGTGTAGTTGATGGTGTGAATGCTGACTCGGCATTTCCACTTTTCCTGGGTCTCTTCTGCACCATATGTGCCCATTTATTCACTAAATAATCAAAACTATTAGTCACTTTGGTCATTTAGTTCATTTATTGTGCTTGTTTTTATTTCTTTACCTGCTCAACAATACATCAAAACCATTATATTTTACTGGGACACCAGACAGTTTTGGCTTGCTTTAACATCCCTAGTGTTCATTTTAATCATTGTCGTAAAAACAAATGGTTTTCCCCTCCCCCTCGCTGTGCGCCGTGTTTTCAAACCAGCTGATCACATATTAAAGCTGTTATGGTGAATCTGCAAACAAGCTAGGTTTTGAATGCAAACACAGTCACTGAACACTCACCTGGTTATAGTTTGGTGGGCGAGTATCACGGACGGACTGGAACAGGCTGGGAATCTGCTACCATCTCAGCCACCTTTTGTTCGAGTGGTGTTTGTGTGTGGGAGTGAATCTGCGGTCTCCGGGTCTGCAACTGTGCACCATTGTGGAATTCACACGGGGGGCAGAGTTTCATTGAATCCAAGCATCTTATTTCCATTTAAAAGTAACTGCTCACAACAATAACTTATACACTCACCGACCACTTTATTGGGTTCACCTGTCCAACTGCTTGTTGACGCAAATGACTAATCAGCCAATCACATGGTGGCAACTCAATGCATTTAAGCATGTTGATATGGTCAAGACGAGCCGCTGCAGTTCAAACTGAGCTTCAGAATGGGGAGGAAAGGTGATTTAAGTGACTTTGAAGGTGGCATGGTTGTTGGTGCCAGACGGGCTGGTCTGAGTATTTCAGAAACTGCTGATCATCTGGGATTGTTACGCACAACCATCGCTAGGGTTTACAGAGAATGGTACGAAAAAGGGAAAACATCCAATGAGCGGCGGTTCTGTGGGCGAAAATGCCTTGTTGATGCCAGAGGTCAGAGGAGAATGGTTTTAAGCTGATAGAAAGGCAACAGTAACTCAAATAACCACTCGTTACAACCAAGGTATGCAGAAGAGCATCTCTGAATGCATGACACGTGGAACCTTGAGGCAGATGGGCTACAGCAGCAGAAGACCACACCGGGTGCCGCTCCTGTCATTTAAGAAAAGGAAACTGAGGCTACAATTCACACAGGCTCACCAAAATTGGACAATAGAACATAGGAAAAATGTTGCCTGGTCTGATGAGTCTCGATTTCTGCTGCGACATTCGGATGGTAGAGTCAGAATTTGGCGTCAATAACATGAAAGCATGGATCCATCCTGCCTTGTATCAACGGTTCAGGCTGGTGGTGGTGGTGTAATGGTGTGGGGGACATCTTCTTGGCACACTTTGGGCCCTTTAGTACTAATTGATCATCGTTGCAACGCCACAGCCTACCTGAGTATTGTTGCTGACCATGTCCATCCCTTTATGACCACAGTGGACCCATCTTCTGATGGCTACTTGCAGCAGGATAATGCACCATGTCATAAAGCTCAAATCATCTCAGACTGGCGTCTTGAACATGACAATGAGTTCACTGTACTCAAATGGCCTCCACAGTCACCAGATCTCAATCCAATAGAGCACCTTTAGGATGTGGTGGAACGGGAGATTCGCATCATGGATGTGCAGCCGACAAATCTGCAGCAACTGTGTGATGCTATCATGTCAATGTGGACCAAAATGTCTGAGGAACGTTTCCAGTACCTTGTTGAATCTATGCCACGAAGGATTAAGGCAGTTCTGAAGGCAAAAGGGGGTCCAACCCGGTACTAGCAAGGTGTACCCAATAAAGTGGCCGCTGAGTGTATTTAATAAAAATGATCAATGTTTTTTTGTTTCTTCTGAGGCTCTGCCAAGATGAACACGATGCGATAAACGCCATCTCTAGCTCGTCTGTTCTGAGGTATAAACATAGATTACCATAAAGCGTTGCTGCTTCTCACTGGGTACGTGACTGCGAGACTTCAGGTCACTGGTCTGGATAGGCTCAAGTTGCAAATGGAATGGAAGGGGCTGAGAGACTCATTCACCATGTAAAGGGTCACTTTAGCACCTACTGGCTCAAGAAAATGGTTTAAAAATATGACCATTACTTAGTGTAGAACACAGTTTTTTTTTGTAGAAAACAAGGTTTAAATCTTTATAGATAAGACAAAACAGTCATACTTCAAGAAGAAAAAAAGCATCAAGTATCTTGGATTTGATGGGTTGTTTTAGGTTCTTGGTCTTGAAAATCAATTTGAGACCATTATCAGCAATAAAAATGGAATATGGGCCACCTCTTCTCAGAGAATTCTGGCTGTTTTTGGTCAAGTTTTATTAACAGTTGTGCACAAGTCTGCTTTAAAGAACAAGACAATGAACATTTGTTGTTTTATTCACCATGAAATTTAATTTAAAGCAAATCCCATGGTTAATAAATATCAACTACTTTATGTAGTACTTCATCTTTTCCACAAAAAAATGTAATTTGTGTATTTTTTAGACCTCGCATTGAAACAAAAAAATTGCATCAACAGCCTGAGCCAATATATAAAATCACTCCAAGGGCCCACAAATGGCCCCCAGGCCACATTTGGTTCAGGGTATTCCCATATTTAACTTTTATACTTTCAAAACTATTTATTATTTTTGTTTTCTTGTTAGGAATTCTAAAACTTTACTCTCTATCAGCAGCTTACTAGAGAGATGGAATTAATCATTGCATTGTTTGGTGCTGCACAAAATCAATCTGAGGGGCCACAAATGGCCCCCAGGCCGCATTTTGAACACACCTGCTTTAGGACATAGGGGTTCAGAAGTCTTTCAGTTAATTTTATTTTTTATTTTTACTAAACCTTCATCATTTCATATGATTCAGAAATTAAACACCATTTCACCAAACTCATTTAACTCCGTCCGCTCTGTTTTTTTTCATCCAGGTGTGAGTGCGATGAGGAGAAGTGTCAGAGTTTGAGGCCATGGGCTGCACCTCGGCCAAGCAGGTGTCGGCCGTGCCCAACGATGAGGAGGGACGCGGCAAGGCCTACAGCAACGGGGACCTCCTCTCTGGTCAGTTCACACACAGCTGTCAATAAAACCCTCACTGCTCCACTTCACTCGATTAATTGCTCTCTCTCTCTCTCTCTCACACACACACACACACACACACACAAAGACACACACACACGCTCTCACACACACACACACACATGTTGGCACAGTGTTCAGTTCTCTATTTCAGAGAAATAACCATCAGCAGCGGCAGCTTTATTGAAGCTACCTGACAGTTTATGTAAGAGAGGAAGTAGTTGGTGATTTATTGATGATAACGGTGGCAGACGCTATTATTCTAGCCCTGAACAGGGTGGAGGAAAAACTGCAAGAAATGTGAACGTAAAGAAAGAAAGGAGAACTTTTTGGAGATAAAATATTGAAGCTCAGTTTAGGAGGAGTTCAGGACGCTGTTTTTCGTTATTTCATAATTCTTCAGGTCTGACCTGCCGGCGGGTCTTCCTAGCACCTTTGACCGAGGAGCCGCGCTGCTGTGAAAATTCAGATTTGTAATGTCAGAAGAAAGATTTCCGTTTCTATTTGAAACATGTTTTTTTCTTAATCTCAGTGTCTCACATCATAGACTGCAAATTTCTACTGGATGCTGTTTGTTTATGACATTTTCTCCATAGTTCGATAAAGTTTTGACATTCTCAAGTGGATAAAGTCAGGTTTTCTTGAGCTGATTTACTCAACTTTAACTAAACATATCTACGTATTTGGTGTTTTTATAGAGCTGCAGGTTTTGTTGATACTCAGTAATAATTTCTGACTTTAGAGGTATTATTTTAATCTCCTTTGTACATCAGATAATAGTCTCATTATTTTTTATTAATTTTGTAACTTTTATTCTCTATTTCAGAATAGTTTCTGCACTCAGACTTTCACAGGCTTTAGGAAACTGCTATCTGTAAATTAATGAGACTATTCTTTGCTGAGATGTTTTTTTCATCAGAATTATTCATCTTTTTCCACATTTTTATTGCTCCACTAGAAACAAAATACTCATTTTCATTAAAAGCCTTTTCTCTTTTTAACTATATTTTTAAATTCCATGTTTTTTTGTTCTTATCTTGTACACAGAGTAGCAAAGTTTTGGTTTTTTACCTTGTTTGCTGTATGCCGAAACTGTCAGCAAGCAAGGTAAAAAACCAAAACTTTGCTACTCTGTGTACAAGATAAGAACAAAGATCTATGGAATTAGAAGAAAAACACAGAAAGGAGTATATTTTTAAAGTTTACACCAGTTTTAAAGTTTCTGGAACTCAGGTTGTCCTACTTTTTTTTACAAATTTTTTGAAAAACACTTATAAAAGTTGTCATTTCAGTATTTTTCCTTGTAAAAATATTTAAATCTTAGCTCGTCAACATTGTAGTTGCGGTGATCTAGAAATAATCCAGCCAGAGAATGATCCTCTGTTGCTGTATGAAAATGATTCAGATGTGCTGCAGACTCAGTCCTGTATTTATTTAGTAGATTGTTTTAGCCACAGCCAGGAGATTCGTTATTGGTGATCAGAGACGGCTGCAGCTTTAATTGTATGGAGGAGGCTGTTGTGTAACGAGGGGAGGGAATGAAAGAGAGATGATGGGTGGTGGAGGGATTAGCGGCGATTAGGAATTAGGAGCAACACTCTGGTGTAACAGCACGCAGTTGGGTGGATGTGGCAGATGATGATCCACGGGAGGTCCCTCCTCTCCTGCTCCATCATTCCTGCCCTTCTTCTGATCGTTTACCCACCTCTTCAGCCTCTTGTAACATTTCTGACGCCTCCCTTTGACTTTCTGCTCCTTTCCCATCCCTTCTACTCCATCTCAGACACGTTCTCCTCCTCCTCCCCTAGCGAGGCTGGGATGAGTGAGTTGGAGGAGTGAGGTATTTTCCTTGAGAGTGACACATGCTCATCTCAGCTTCTTCGTCTCATTCGGGTTGCCTCATCTCCTCCCTGCTTGAGGCCTCTTTTTTCTCTTCCTCCTTCTCTTCGTCACTCTATTTATGGGTCTCCATACCCCCCCTGCTCTTCCTGGCCTCATCTCCCAGCATTTCTTCTCTCCAGCGCTGTTCCTCTCGTCCCTTGCGCAACATTAGGTCAAAACCTTGTGTCCTTTCACATCCCTTCCTCCCACTTCCTCCCAGGCTGTCCCGTCCTTTGACTGAAGTGGGATCCAGAGTGGTTGCAGAAGGGGCGGGGCTACTATTTGAACTCGTCCTTGAGTGTTTGAGTAGAGATGGGAGATAAAAGTGACCTGGATTTTATGGATTAGAGACCTTCAAACCCTGCTACTTGTTTGTTTTCTTTCTCTATCTTTCATTTTCCAGCTCGCTTTCTCATCTCGCTGTAGCTGCAGAGCTTGTAGAGTTCATTGTCACTCACTGTGTGGCTTTTTAGCACCAAACTCGCCAGATTTTCCAGCTCAAATCTAATTTGTGCTCTGCATCCGGTTTACTAGGTGGAAAATATTGGTTGCCTCTGGTCAGGCAGTCTGCACCACTCACATTCATAAATGTACCCCCAGTGGACTGTGTGTGTGCGTGTGTGTGTGTGTGTGCGTGTGTGTGTTTCACTCTGAGCCCTCTTCTGATCCTCCACCAACAGATTACAGCCTGTCCAAACTCTGCGTGTCCCAGATATTTCGGCTGCCCGTTCTGCCAGACTCCAGCAATTAGCCCGAACCCCTCCTGTTGCCCTCGCACAATAACCGGAAAAGGCTGAACTCCATTACACAAACACCGAGGAACGGCGAGGGAAAATAGCAGCGCTCACTCTGTGCACCGTCATGCTGTCCACGTCTGTAATAATCACAGTGAGACACGATCGGATAGGAGATAACACACTAAAGGCTGCGTGTGTTGATGCCTGCAGCATACGGCACCTTATTGTCCACACACAGAGACCAGGCCAACAGATTTAACTCTTGTTAAACACACGTGTCAGACATTGTTCCTGCCCGTCATAGCAGGAATTATTATCTTCCTAAACATCTGCAGCAGGTTATTTTTAAATGCTGGCATGCTCAGTCATGAAGCTGAATGGAAACATTGATCTAGGAAATATCAGGTTCAGAGTTGGAAAGGGGAACGAATAAGTTCAACATCCCAGGTGTCCTTTAATGACCTTTTTTGTGTGCTGTCCCATTTATACCCTCAGGAATAAACAGCAATGAAATCTGAAACTTACAACAAATATAAATCTTGTTTACGTTTTCTGTCCAGTAAAAACAGTTCCTCTGTAGGGCTAACGACCCTAAAGGTCAGCGGGTCAGTTTCCTGTCACTTAAAGGATGTCCTTCATTATCACTGCTGTAGTGCCTTTGGGCTTTGCTGCTTTAGCAAACCTGAGGTTCAGATTTTGAGAAGCTAATGGGTTAAATTAATGGGTGGAACTGGCTTGATTATATTAAAGGGGACATGTTATGACTTCCATTTTGAAGTTATAATCGTTTTATGGTCAATACCACACATGTTAATGAAATTTTTGCATAAAATCCCTCTCACATGAAGCAATTTCAGCAGTTTTATTTTTGACGGTTTCAGTACTTTCCAGGATGAGCCGTTTCAGGGCTTTATCGCTTTAAGAGCTGGAGTTGGCCACGCCCACCGATCACCTGCTCAGGCTGCTATAAGCTGAGAAGCTCCGATATCCAGAAGGGGCTCGGAGTATAGCTGCAGGTGAGAGGTGGTTCTATTCTAATTTACCCGTTTGTGACATCACAAAAAAGGACTTTTCGAAACGACTTGTTTTAGACACATACATTCTAAAACTAAACACTGACAGAAAACGAATGGTAAGTTTGGAGTGTTTATAGAGGCAGCAGAGACCCACATGGCAGCACAAAATTATGCAAAAGGTGAGTTTTGCGTAATAATGTCCCCTTTAAAATATTAAAGAATTTCAGGTAATAAATTGCAAAAAGAAAGTTTGAAGGACACATGACTGGGTTGTTGATTAAATGACTCGCCACAGCCTGTATGTACCAAATTCAGTGAGGCTGATATATGGCTCTATAGTGTGAAAGATACAGAAAGTGTATTGATAAAATGCAAAAAGGTTGTAGAGGAAAATGTGGGTTTATTGCAACAAAATCCTCATGGTAATATCAGAGTAATGCCACCGTCACCTGTCTTTCTAACATTGTTCAGCTCAGAATCCAACTAAATGTTTGCAGAAGTTCCCGCAGTATTGTCTCCAACTCCAGCTCAGTGAAACCGACCTCACCAGTAGTGTTGCTGCAAATAATAATGGTTTAAAAATAGAAAAGCTGTCCTTCTTTGGAATATGTTGTCAGTCCTCTAAAAAGAACAGCACTTTTACATTTTATTTGCTTCTTTCTGGCTGAAGTGTTGTTGCCTCTGCAGCCTTAATTCTGATTCAGACATCATTTTAGGATCCTCCTCCTCATCTGTTTGGCTCCATCATGCTGTGAAGTTGAGGAAAATCCAACGTGTTTGCAACAGCGTTTCAGCGCCTCATTAGCAGCCATATTGCTGTTTTTCCAACTTCCTCTCTCTGACGAAGAGATCCTGTTCCTGTCCCTCATATTTAACGCCCATTTTTACATTGGTATGGGGAAATCTCGCATTGATCAACAAAATCGCAGATATCCCTTGTTTTTGAATTTGCTCTGACGTGACACACCGGAAACAGTTCTATTCAAGAAACATCAGGCACATTCTTTAGATTACTCTTATTTCTCCTTGCATGACTTATTTCCTCTTTGTGGGTTTGTTTGTGGGAGTCTGTGGTGGAAACAAGGCTTTGTGTTCAGGTAAATGTCACGACCAGGCAGTGATGGCTGGTAGCCAGACTGGTTGGTAGGGAGGACACACAGCAGGAAGGACAGAATGACATAGCCACAGGCTAGCCAGAGCTGTTAGGGTAAACTTACTTATGACACACACACACACACACACACACACACACACACACACACACACACACACACACACACACACACACACACACACACACACACACAACCAAATAAGGCTATTTCAATGACTCACAACCCATAGAGAGACTTGGATGTAATAGCAAACATACTGATTCAAAAACCGTATGACTGAAATAGAAACGCACAGTTCGTCCACACACACACGGACGTTCGTGCACTCCAGAGCGACTGTCGGATCCTTAAGGTCAGCGCAGATCGCCGGTCTCTAATCAGAGGACGAGAAAGATGTCCACATCGCAGAACCACAGCTCCTCAGAATAGTTCTCCCCTTTCATCTCTCCTCTCTGACGGTTTCCCCTCCCTCCCACCCAAAGCGAGCCCAGCAACGGCGTCACCAAACACCCGTGTCATCTCTTCTGACAATGGCTCACACACACACACACACACACACACACACACACACACACACACACACACACACACACACACACACACACACACACACACACACACACACACACACACACACACACACAGATTTTTTTCTTCTATCTAAATTAAAGCCAAGTCTGTGATGTGATGTGAGTCTTCATGCTTTTAAGCAGGTTCATTGAAATCAATCTATAACTATCTGATTTCTATACTCTGTGTGTGTGTGTGTGTGTGTGTGTATTCAGACAATTTCCATGTTAAAATCTCCATTTAGATTCATTTCCAGTGCCTGCAGCTGCTGATTTCCCTCCATCTGTATCCACCTCCACCAGCAGCCCATACTGGCTGACATCAGTGTGTATTTTTGTTGTGCCCATACAGGAGAGCAGAGGAAATGGCTCTTAATTCTGTTTCCTGCTGTAGCACTCCGACGCGCTGCGTGTTTATTGAGCACATCTGAGCCCGGTGAGCCTGTGCTGCGTTATAAAACCGTTTGTGTGTTTGGTGGCATGTTCAAACGAGAGCAGCTTTGCTACGACTCGTTTACATTCCTGAGAAAACGGAGAATAAACAGCCGGCATTTGTTTCCCTCCAGCTAATCCCATGCCAACTTTTGCTCCTTGTGTCTTCTACAAGTTATTCCAAAGTGAACGTCAGTAATCAGTCCTGGTCGGACTTCGGACCACTCTTGGCTCTTGACGGATGCCCGTGTTGGGATGTGGAGACCTAGGTGATCACAGGTGGAGGGAGGTGTGAACTCTTCAGATATAAACACATAAGACAGAATTACTGCATCTGATAGAGCGAGGGCAAAATACAAGCGTTCCCAGTTTTGTTATTAGTATCATCATGGCTGCTTTACACCTGGTGTTTAAACCTGTCTAAAGGTGCCGTCTGTAGAGATTTATGATGCTGTTATGTAGCCCCATGTTTCATTAGTTCTGCGATATTAGACCTGTTAAAGCTGGGGAGTTTTCACAATCTTTGCACAAAAATTAGCAATATATATATATATATATATATATATATATATATATATATATATATATATATATATATATATATATATATATATATATATATATATATATACAGGTCCTTGTCAAAAAATTTGCATATTGTGATAAAGTTCATTATTTTCTGTACTGATAAACATTAGACTTTCATATATTTTAGATTCATTACACACAACTGAAGTAGTTCAAGCCGTTTATTGGTTTTAATATAGATGATTTTGGCATACAGCTCATGAAAACCCAACATTCCTATCTCAAAAAATTAGCATATCGTGAAAAGGTTCTCTAAACGAGCTATTAACCTAATCATCTGAATCAGCTAATTAACTCTAAACACCTGCAAAAGATTCCTGAGGCTGTTAAAAACTCCCAGCCTGGTTCATTACTCAAAACCACAATCATGGGTAAGACTGCCGACCTGACTGCTGTCCAGAAGGCCATCATTGACACCCTCAAGCAAGAGGGTAAAGCCGGGCGTACACTGTGCGACTTTTTCACTCGTAGCGTTCAGCTTCAGCTCAAACTGTACGAGTTTCTCGCAGAGCAAATCTCACGAGTCATGTGCTCACACTGTACGACCCAGTTCTCGGATGCGACCTGACTGCTCACACTGTACGTCTGGCATGAACTCGTCGCAGCTAAAAAAAAGTATATATGACGCAACACGTTGGTCTGAGTACGGGAGGACGAGGGCGGCATTTGGAATAGAAGCGTACTCTATTGCTTCATGGCAAGCGCTGCTTGTTGCTACGGTTAAAAAATCAATCTGACATAAAAATAAAAGTCTGGTTTGTTCCTTAAATAACAAAATAACAACAAAAACATATTATTTGTCTTATATTTGATCCACTTTTGACCAAAATCGATAAATTACCAGCATTTCCCGCTGTTAAATGAAGAAAAAAAAGTTTATTTTTCATCAAAACAAAGCAACACTGCTTTTATTTTAATAGTGGGTTAGCTATTTGGTCTGTTTTCGCTTCCACTTCCTTCATTTACGCTACTGCTTCTGTGTTTGCGCATGCGCCGAGTGCGGTTCTGATACTGTTTGGGTCACAGACGCTCGCAGCGCCGCTTCAACAGTGCGATACCCTCACGAGGGACGAGCAAAATATCAAACACGCCAAAAATCCGTGCGAGCTTACGATTGCTGATCGGTAGCTGGTCACGTGGTGTTAATCGCTTCTCGTAACCCCCTGTATACTACACGACGCTCAGCGCAAAACTCGCCCCGAGCTCGTAGATTCTCGCACGAGGAGAAAATCGGCTCAAAAAAGTGAAAAAGTCACACAGTGTACGACCGGCTTAAGACACAGAAAGAAATTTCTGAAGGAATAGGCTGTTCCCAGAGTGCTGTATCAAGGCACCTCAGTGGGAAGTCTGTGGGAAGGAAAAAGTGTGGCAGAAAACGCTGCACAACGAGAAGAGGTGACCGGACCCTGAGGAAGATTGTGGAGAAGGACCGATTCCAGACCTTGGGGGATCTGCGGAAGCAGTGGACTGAGTCCGGAGTGAAAACATCCAGAGCCACCGTGTACAGGCGTGTGCAGGAAATGGGCTACAGGTGCCACATTCCCCAGGTCAAGCCACTTTTGAACCAGAAACAGCGGCAGAAGCGCCTGACCTGGGCTACAGTGAAGCAGCACTGGCCTGTTGCTCAGTGGTCCAAAGTACTTTTTTCGGATGAAAGCAGATTTTGCATGTCATTCAGAAATCAAGGTGCCAGAGTCTGNTTCTCTAAATAAGTAAGACATAAGAGGCAGTAGATCAGATGTGTCTTTATTACATGAAGACCAGAAAGTGAAATAAGAATTAACGATTTCTTTGAAAAAATTCAAAAACATACATCAGACGGTGTTGACCAAGATGATGGTGTTGACAAAAATGTGTGTGAACTACTATTTAACAAACAAAAATGGTTTTATTTCAATATATTTCATATTTTGACAAGTTTACAAAAATCAGGGTTCCTACAAGTTTCTTCAAGTTAAATTCAAGACCTTTTAAGACCATTTATATAAAAATGTAATACCTATTTCACGGCCTTGCCATGCGTTCCCACAATACAAATATTTGTTCTTTATGATCAGGACACAAGTTGATTAAAAAATGTATGCAAATATAAATTTAACAAAATGAATGTTTTTTTAATGTTTTTTGACTTTTGTCACTGAACAGGAGCAATATAACAAATTGTAACGTAACAAATTAAAAATGAATTAATACTAGTTTTTTCTTTAGAATATCAATTTATTAATAATATCAATTAAAAACTTATAAAAATAATGTAAAAAATAATATTTTATTATCACTTTAAGTCATTAGAGGTCGATTGGTCAACTCCGTCAGCTTACATATCAACTCCGTCAGACGTGAAATCTGACGGAGTTGACGAAAGGCCATGTATTTTCCCGCCAAAAAATGCGTTGTACATAGCAGCTAGTAACCTTTTCCTCAGTTGCTAGCTGTCTCAATAACCTCACTAAAAGTTAAATCCACCTTTTCTTTAAAAAGCACATCACAATGGAAAGACGGTGTTGACATGGTCCAGTTGTGACCATAGAAATAATGACAGTGTTTGTGTAAAATATCTAAAAGTTGTAAAATGACCAGAGTGTGTGTGCTAGTGCTGTTATCAGCACAGCATGGGAACCTCAAAAGGGTCCTTGGTGACACAGATGACCATGCTACTGCCTGATTAAATGAAGTTTATGAAAAATCTGACGGAGTTGACAGAAACTGAGGACACAACTTTGGCAAGCAGATTTTTATGAAAAATATAATTTGATGTTTACGTCAAGCATTGCTTCACATATTTATAATCATTATCTTTCAATTTATATATATATGTATTCACATTTTTACACTTCTTTCAAGTTTTTGGGGCTGATGAATATTGTGACTTTGTGGTGAAGACAAAAAAACTAACATAACCTTCTCAGCACAACCTAAGCATTTAGGCAATATTTTTCAAAAGAGAAAGGAAATTTGCACTAATAATAACATTAGGATACTAATTTCCTTTAGATTAAACATGGCAAGTCAGTAAATCATGATAATTAATTTTTATTTTTAACCTAAATCACATGTTTGTATGAAGGACATGTTTGGTCCCAACTCTCAAGAATGAGTGACACACAACTGAAGTAGTTCAAGCCGTTTATTGGTTTTAATATTGATGATTTTGGCATACAGCTCATGAAAACCCAAAATTCCTATCTCAAATAATTAGCATATCATGAAAAGGTTCTCTAAACGAGCTATTAACCTAATCATCTGAATCAACTAATTAACTCTAAACACCTGCAAAAGATTCCTGAGGCTTTTAAAAACTCCCAGCCTGGTTCATTACTCAAAACCGCAATCATGGGTAAGACTGCCGACCTGACTGCTGTCCAGAAGGCCATCATTGACACCCTCAAGCAAGAGGGTAAGACACAGAAAGAAATTTCTGAACGAATAGGCTGTTCCCAGAGTGCTGTATCAAGGCACCTCAGTGGGAAGTCTGTGGGAAGGAAAAATTGTGGCAGAAAACGCTGCACAACGAGAAGAGGTGACCGGACCCTGAGGAAGATTGTGGAGAAGGACCGATTCCAGACCTTGGGGGACCTGTGGAAGCAGTGGACTGAGTCCGGAGTGAAAACATCCAGAGCCACCGTGTACAAGCGTGTGCAGGAAATGGGCTACAGGTGCCGCATTCCCCAGGTCAAGCCACTTTTGAACCAGAAACAGCGGCAGAAGCGCCTGACCTGGGCTACAGTGAAGCAGCACTGGCCTGTTGCTCAGTGGTCCAAAGTACTTTTTTCGGATGAAAGCAGATTTTGCATGTCATTCAGAAATCAAGGTGCCAGAGTCTGGAGGAAGACTGGGCAGAGGGGAATGCCAAAATGCCTGAAGTCCAGTGTCAAGTACCCACAGTCAGTGATGGTCTGGGGTGCCATGTCAGCTGCTGGTGTTGGTCCACTGTGTTTTATCAAGGGCAGGGTCAATGCAGCTAGCTATCAGGAGATTTTGGAGCACTTCATGATTCCATCTGCTGAAAAGCTTTATGGAGATGAAGATTTCATTTTTCAGCACGACCTGGCACCTGCTCACATTGCCAAAACCACTGGTAAATGGTTTACTGACCATGGTATTACTGTGCTCAATTGGCCTGCCAACTCTCCTGACCTGAGCCCCATAGAGAATCTGTGGGATATTGTGAAGAGAACGTTGAGAGACGCAAGACCCAACACTCTGGATGAGCTTAAGGCCGCTATGGAAGCATCCTGGGCCTCCATAACACCTCAGCAGTGCCACAGGCTGATTGCCTCCATGCCACGCCGCATTGAAGCAGTCATTTCTGCAAAAGGATTCCCGACCAAGTATTGAGTGCATAACTGAACATAATTATTTGAAGGTTGACCTTTTTTGTATTAAAAACACTTTTCTTTTATTGGTCGGTTGGAATATGCTAATTTTTTGAGATAGGAATTATGGATTTTCATGAGCTGTATGCCACAATCATCAATATTAAAACAATAAACGGCTTGAACTACTTCAGCTGTGTGTAATGAATCTAAAATATATGAAAGTCTAATGTTTATCAGTACATTACAGAAAATAATGAACTTCATCACAATATGCAAATTTTTTTAGAAGGACCTATATGTATATATATATATATATTTTTTTTTTCTAGCAAATGTTAAGTCGAAGTTAAAATGATTAAGCTCTTTATGACTAAGGTGGGGAAACCTGAGTTTGCTGTTTTATATTGAAGCGTTATTATGGATGTTTAGAATAAAAGAATATATCAGACTTCATTTGAAGGTCATTTTTTAAAATGAGCAGTCTTTTAAAAAGGTTTTGGTAACACTTGACGATAAGGGTCCCTTTATTAACGTTAGTGCATTATTAAGCATTAATAAACAAAGGGTCCCTTTATTAACATTCTCGGTATTGTTAACTATTAAGTATCCTTAAGGTTAGGATAAGGGGGTGGGTGGGTGTCTGCTTAGTAATGCATTACTTAATATGGTTAAGCAGTTGTTAATACTTTAGTTAATAGTTTATTAATGCTTAATAATGAACTAAGTAACGTTAATAAAGGGACCCTTATTGTAAAGTGTTACTAAAGTTTTCTTATGTCCACACAGGTTCACATCCTGACTTTTATGTCAATTTATTTATTTATTTCATTATTTATTAAGAAGAGTATCATCGACACACCGTGTGACTTATCACCTCAGTAAACTCAAACGTGTACTGACTCAGTTTATTGAGTCACATATCTATATGCAATATTCTATTATGTGCAATAGCTACGCTGAGTCCAGCCAGATATGGACCTCATTTATTCCCCGTCTCCATTATAGCAGCCTCCACCCTCTCTAGTGCGATTTATTATTTGCATTGTTATTTTTTTCTACTATTATGTTTTTTTATTGTGTTGCACTGCAGAAGGTGTGCTTTAATGTGTTCAGTGACAATAAAGACATTTTATCTTTTGTGTGCAAGAAGATCATCCAGAAAGCAGCTTTAGGGACGCTGTAGTGATCATGGTTGGTACGACACGTGTCGTTAGGAAAAAACAGTTTGTAAACATACAGAACAGGAACCAGCTTCTGCTCAGCTATGTTTCTGTTAATTATAGACTGTCTGCTTTAGTTCTTACATTTTGTTTTTGCTGTCACACATCAGTGACGTTGCTTTAAGTCTGGATCTGGATTTTTGATTTGTGTTCTAGAGAACAACCAGGTGCAAAGGTGGATTACAGCTTTTATTAACACAACGATGTTTGCTCCACTTTTACCAGCCAGCTGTAAATTGAATAGAATCAGGAGGCCAGCTCTTACTACACTGGGACGCTGACACTATGAGGTCCCTCATCGTGTGCTGAGAGGGAGTGCTCCGATAGGCTAATGCACCGTCATCCTCAGATCTTTCTGAGCTGGGCTACAGCTGGTTCCTGGATTAGATCATTTATGATTCATTAATAAACCAAGACTTTTATTTTTGCTTTAAACAGCTGGGCATCACTGGACTTTGTGCCTTGTTTGACCAGTGAAACGTGGATAATTCCTGGTTTATTGTCCTAATTTCTAACTGTAGCAGGGAGTGCTGGGTGTGGTGACTTTGCCGGGCAGTCTTAAGGAAATGTTCCCACTCTTCAGCGCCACAGAGAGCTTGTCTTAACTGCCTTAACCGTCTAAGCTGGCCATGCAGTCAAGAAGCTGTTAAACCGATCTTTAATCCCCTCCATCTTTCTCCTTATCAGTGCCCTCTTTTTTTTAATCTCCCGTCTCCTCTGGTGTTTTCAGACAAGCTTCATATGTTTCTCCTCCTGCTGTCTCTCTCTGTTGTTGTTCTCCAGCTGTAGCTGTAACAGTAAAAAGATGAATCCTGCGCGCCTACCCACACCTCAGCTGTCATGTGCACTTTGTGAAATGTTGAATCAGGTCGTAGTTATCAGGTTACGTTAAACTAAATTACATCTAGCCTCAATAGAAATATCATCAGTCATGTTAATATAATGAGGTGAGGGTGCAGCAAAGCTAATATGACATGGACAAACTGTCTCCAGCCATGTCAGCGTTTTGTTTAATCCTGATCTGAATGGATGAAAATAATTAACAGAGTGTTTTGTGTCATTCCTGTGAAGTAATTCCTCTGTTTTAATCACCAACCTCCTTTTTCTCTGTTCTCAGATGAGTACAAGATGAAGGGAGTAGAGGAGGTGAAGTACATGAGAGGGGAAGAAAATAGAGTGAACGCACGTAACCAGGAGAATCTGGTGAGACACACACACACACATACACACACCTGTTCCTGAGTATTTGTGTAAGAGACAGTAAATGTGTGTGAGCAGACAGAGCTGTCGTTGGACACAAACAGAGAGGCCTGTTCGCCTGAGCTGATGAGCTGTCAGAAGAAGGTTTGAGTCTGTGCAGATGACAGGCTGTCAGTGTGTGTGTGTGTGTGTGTGCGCGCGCACGCTTATTGCACAGTTGGTTTGACTTCTTTCTCTGAGTTTTGAACATAGGAAGGAAGTTTTTATATCATCACTGGTGGGGTGATTTTTGCATTAAACCCTCATAAATGACTTCAGAGCCCAATATTTCTCACACGACAGCGTAAATAATTAATAAGCTGAAGCACATTATCTTTCAGAATAGATTTAGTTCCCCTCAGCTCTCTATAATGTGATGCCAAGTGAATACAGAGCCTGTGTTTTTCCGTAAATGGGCCGCCTGGCATCCTGGCAAGTGGTGAAACAATGACCAGGGTAATAAATTCTGATTGTAAAACAGAAGCAGGATCATGTTGCCACAAATTATATCACTGTGGATAAAAAAAACAAGCAACTTTATTAAAATAACCAACAGAATACCTTGCTGTGCAGGGATATTATTGCTCCGATTAATGCAAAAGATGTGCTAGCTGACATGTTCATTAATTAAGCTAGAACATTTTCAACTGAGTTCAGCTCATTTGGGGGGGTTTCTGTAGAAAAGGCTGTGAACATCTATCTGATAGCTTTTCAAACAACCTTGAGCAATTAAACTGGATTGATGAGCTAACAGCTAGTCAAAGTGAACTGCTTCTGTTTCAACACAACCTCAATTTCAAAACAATCATAGGTGTTCATGCAAACCTGCCTTATGATTCAAAAAAGTGTGTTTACTACATTTACATGGTAAATGATGAATGGCCTGAAATTATATTGCACCTTCTGGAGTTCCACAACCCCTCAAGGTGCTTTACAACACAACAGTCATTCACCCAATTAAGGAATGTTTTAGTCCTGTCATTAAATTGTTTATTTTGTAAAAATGTAACATATTTTATATTTTTTGGGAGATTCTGTTTTTATGCCGACAGTTTGGGATTAAGATGTAACCACGGCAACACACGAATGAGACAATGATGATGCATTTAACAAGTCAGCTACAGGCTAAAAGGCATTCATGTGTGGTGGTAAGCAGAGGAGAGTAAGGGAATGTAAAACCCAGAGCTACTTGTAGGATGAAAAGGTCCAGAGGCTCTGTCCATGTGTCTTTGTGCATCAGCGTGCCACACGCTTATGCTTACGTGTTGCCCTTTACTGTTTCAATCAGAGAGCACACACAATAGTTCAACCGTGGCGAACGCACCTGTCTTTCAAAGCTGATTCAGAGGGACATAAATCTTTAAAAATCTGGGGAAGATGGAATCTTTTGGTCTCGAAAGACAAGTTGTCATATTTTCAGGTTATAATCTAGTTAACCGAGTCCCATCATTCAGCCTTTATGTCACAATGAAGCAGAATCAGCTGCAAACATCCTGATATCTCATCTCTCGTTCATGTGGTGTATATAATAACAAATAAATGATAAATTAGCAAAGTA
The DNA here is from genome assembly GCA_006937985.1 of Aphyosemion australe. Taxonomy (NCBI): domain Eukaryota; kingdom Metazoa; phylum Chordata; class Actinopteri; order Cyprinodontiformes; family Nothobranchiidae; genus Aphyosemion; species Aphyosemion australe. The sequence continues at coordinate 6,090,959 of SSNS01000004.1, read as the reverse complement.
TTCTTCCATCACAAGTATGTGAGTGTGTGCTGGAGTGTGCATGCATGTGGCAGGCAGTTTTCACACTCGATTGCTGTGTTTTAACCGTCTGAGTAAGAAGTGACTAAGTTAATGAAAAATCAATCAAGTTTAAGATCTGATTTCTTAAAAAAATAACATTTCACATTATACTGTACTGTCAAACCTTAGAACGGCCAAGTTTTATCTATTTATAGATGTAATAAATGTTCATGTAGGTTATAAACAAATGTAATCAAATATATTTGCTTATCGCCCGTTGTCTCAGACCTTTGACCTCATCTAGACATGAGTTTAAGAACCCTTGAACTCAGTTTTGCCTTACATTGTTATTCACATTGAAAACTCTTGATATTAGCATGTGCTTTTTGTTTATTGATGAAGAGAAATGATTAACACTTCCTTTTTTTAAAGCGTTCTTTGTCCACAACCTTTTTTCACACCTGCCAAAAACTTTTGCACAGTAGTAGTAGTAGTAGTTCACTTTATTAAAACACACAAATGGCTCCATAACAAGAGGGTTAAAAAGAGAAAGTGTTAAAAGCTTAAATAGAGACTAAAACATTACTGCATATCATAATATTTTTGATATTTCCGCTGAAACAGCTGTGAATGTGAAACTGACCACGGTCCTGATGTGTACAAAATTAGCATAAAATTCTATGAACATTTTAAGATTTGATCTCTTTTAACACATCAGAAATCCACTTTGTGCTAACTAGCCGTTAGCTGATCAATCTGGTCAGAACTAGACATATAGTTAAGATATTGATTTGATCATGACCATCACATAAAACACCTCAAAATAACTGACCTGTTGGGTTTTAGGAGGTTTTTATTGTCCGGTTTAACAAACCTCTCCAGCTCTACTGTTGTAAACCCCATATTTATCATTTTTGGTACAACAGGAACCATTTAAAGAGTTGTGATGTGTCAAAGTGAGTGGAAATTTCAGGTAGTACACACAACTCGGCCACTAAATGTGGTCAAACCTGTATTTGGTGTTTGTTTTGTCTCACTGTAGCAGCTGTTTGTTATCAGCAAGGACTACACACACCCACACACACTCAGAGGTTAAAAAAAAGCGTATTGCCGTATTTTATGTTGATCAACATCACTGCCACCTTTTAGCGCAGCAGAAAGCTGAACTCAAGGTGCCTGCAGGGAGGTGAAGGGGAACTTGTGAGGCTGCTAACCTTGATCAGAGCTGATAAATCATTTCATTAGACCTACAGAGGTTATACCTGTGACCCAGGTGTGATGGCAGCTGGGTCAGGGCCTAATTTGATAATCCAGGTTTGATGCGACTTTCGCTTTCAGTGGCAGGGCTGCTTTGCTGATACAACCTGTTTATTTTAGACCTGTTTAACGGCTGATAATGAAAACTAATAGCCAAGACAAGACAAGGCAGCTTTATTTATGTAGCACATTTCATACACTGAGGCAATTCAACGTGCTTTCCAGTAGCGAGAATAACACGAACATTAAAATCAACGTGACAGCACAAGTAGAATACACAAATTTAGACCAAATTAAATACACAAATTAGTTTTAGATTTAAATCAGAAAAAAGATCAGCAGTTACAGTGCAGAAGGTGCAGCATAAGAAACAGTCATTAAAAGGCTGATAAATACATGAAAGTTTTCAATTTTGATTTAAAAGTTACTGGAGTTGGGGCACATTTGAGGTCACAAGGAAGCTGATTCCATCTGTGTGCAGCATAGTAGCTAAAAGCAGCCTCACCCTGTTTGGTTCTGACCCGGGGTTCTACCAGCTGACTGTTTCCTAAAGACCTCAGAGCCCTGCTGGATGTGTATACTAGAAGGAGATCCGACATGTATTTTGGGCCCATGCCACTGAGTGATTTATAAACTAGTAGAAGCACTTAGAAATTGATTCTGTAGTTTACTGGTAACCAGTGTAAAGATTTAAGAACAGGAGTGATGTGCTCGGTTCTCTTGGTTCTTGTTAAGATTCTAGCAGCAGCATTCTGAATAAGCTGCAGTTGTTTCACAGCTTTTTTAGAAAGACCAGACAAAAGACCATTGCAATAGTTCAGCCTGCTGGAGATGAATGCATGAATGAGTTTCTCTAGGTCTGGTCTGGACATGAGACCTCTGAGTCTTGCTATTTGATGAAGATGATAATTGTGTGTGTGTGTATGTGTGTGTGTGTGTTTTCAGGAGAAGAATAATGAGGAGTTCCGAGGCAAGCAGCAGAAGGAGGTGGCCACATCAAATCTCAAGTCCAAGTAAGTGGTCAGCAGCAGCTTCAGAGGTACAGCTGACACTTCAAAGATCGCTTGGTGTGTTTATTTAGTGCATCAAATATAAGCAGGAAGGACAAATTAAAGCTGCAGTTGCAAATTTGGAAAACAAATTAGCTTAAAATATCAGCTGAAAACGTTCTAACATACACTGCTCACAAAAATGAAAGGAACACTTTAAAGAAACACATTAGATACATCAGATCTCAATATGAAGTTGGATATCTATACAAATAACGACAGGGCAATGTCTTAGGAACAAAAGGATGCCAAGTCTTTTAATGGAAATAAAAGTTTTCAGCCTACAGAGTGCTCAATTGTGTAGACACCCTAAAATCAGAGTGAAATGAAGATGTGGCAGGCTAGTCCATTATTTCAAAAACTTAAAAGACACATTAAACCTTCTTGCTGCAGCACGTGTGGATGTGCCATCCTGGAGAAGTTGGACAACCTGTGCAACTTCTGTAGGGTTAAGGAATCGCCTCATGCTGCCAGTAGAGATAATTACTCAAGCCAAAACTAGCACGAGTGGAAAACCAGCCAAAAAAGATCAAGAGGGAGAAACTTGAAATGACCTCCACATGTTAAACCAGTCCTGTTTTGAGGGTTTTGTAATTGTTGCCACTTTAGTGCACCTGTCGTTAAGTCCATGAACACCAATACAGCTGAAAGTGATTAACAATGCCCTCAGCTGCTTAATCAACCAGAAAATTATCAGACAGGTTTAATTGATTTCATGCCAGGCCCAATAAAAAAAGTGTTCCTTTAATTTTTGTGAGCAGTGTAGTATAGCTATAAATGTATTGTGGAGATTAAAAAAAATTGAAATTAAAGGCAAAAGTGGTTCTCTCGTATTTGTACCAAAAGCAACTATTGGACCATCCGGTTGTCAGTCTCGCCAAATTTACACACTTCCCTGGGTCCTCCACTCATCACACACTCATGTATTTAGCAGCAAAACACCACTGGTGTGAGAGCTTCTCGGCTTAGTAATATCAGAGCGGGAGAAACAGTCGGCTGCTACCACTTCAACTTTTGGACAAACTACCAGAGTCCCAAAAAAAAATAACACCATTTGAAGTCACAGACAACAAAAGACATTTGGACCTAGAAAACAGTGACTGGTGTTTAGCGCTAGCTCGTTTTGTCCGGCATCGCGGGTTTCCGGTTCCGGAAGATACCTGAGGGGAGGAGTGAGTGTTCTGTGACCGTTTTGGCGTTCAAAACGTAGTTTGTTCTGTAAATTCACCATAACAGCTTTAAGAAGAGAAAAAGCAAGTTTTTTCAGATTCGCATTATGTGTAAAATACACCACCAAGCTGTCTCCTTTAGGTTCTTCTACTGTGTCGTGTAACCCGTGAGGTTTGTGTCTCTGCTGATAAAATAGGTTTTGTGTATATTAATTTTTGTGTATTTCAGCACTCAGATTTTAAAGCCTGAGCATTTCAAAGTAAATTTACAGCAAATGTTTGTATTTGTACATCAGAAATGTCCCAAAAATGTGCACAGAAATCAGGAAACAGGAGTCTAAAATGTTAAAACAGCAAATGTGTTGTTATTTAAAGGTTAATGTTGTAAAGGTTTCTGTCTAACGTTCAAATTTCATAATCTAAATAACGGGTTCTAGTAGAAATGTTTTCTTGGCCTGCCCACTGGGAGCAGATCATATGAAATATGAGAAAAGACTAGTTCAAGTTACAAGAATGAAAGCTCAGTGAAGTTTATTGCAAGTTCAACAAGTTCCTTTTAGTACAGAGATGCATCCATGTGACTCGTGTGGGTAAATATTATGATGTGGAGCGTTAGTGATCTTCTGTGTCTGGCTGCTGTAACGCCAGCCTGACTCTGTTAGGGGCTGATGTGTTGTTCTCTGCATAATGAAGAATTATTCAGCTTCTAGGAAGAAGGAAAAGTCAGTAATTAACAGAAATCAACTGTTGCCTCCTAAACTAATCATTTCTCCCACTGAAGAGAGGATTCATTAGTGTGTGTTTGTGCTGTGTGCGTGCGTGTGTGTGTGGGGGGGGGGGGGGGGTGTGTAATGGAAAATTCTCATGATGTATTTGTTGCCTCCCTTCTCCTCATCTCCAACTTCCTGTCTCCTACTTTTCCATCTGCGTCTGCCTCAGTATTCACACGTCAGAGAGCCAGCAGGAATTCTTCAGGATGCTGGATGAGAAGATTGAGAAGGTGAGGGGGTGTGAGAGTGCGTTTGTGTTTGCATGCTCATAATGGGGGTGGGGGTGCACAGGGGGATGGGACATAAGTCTCATCAGAGCCTTTAAAGACACAGCTGGGTTTGGAGATTTAAAGGGACAGGACGTGGACGTTTTCTCTCTGCCTCTGAGGGAGGGGGAGCAGGTGGTCGTACCTCGCTGATGAGCTCACACCTGGTCAGACAGAACCAATAATTATCTGTTTTCTATTCTTCTCTGAAACATATCGGCTCTATTTGCTGATAAAACTATGTGAAAGTTCTGTAGTTAAACATAAATAACTCATTACCACCACCACGCTGATGGGTGAGATCATAAAACATTACTATTTGTGGATCACAGTTTGTATTGTTTTGTATTGGTGGACTCAGCTGTTCTCTTCAGCTCCATAGAGTGCATTAAAAAGGTTCTATTGTGCATCTGAGAATGTCCTTTTCATTTCATTCCTTTAAGAGAGGACCACGCTGCACGGGTTTGTGTGTATGTAAAAGTTCTGCAGAGTTGCAAAGCCAGGCTCAAGAGAATTAAGATTCATGTCACACAGTAGTCAGACACAACACCAGTAAAAGGTTCTGCCCAGATGTCAAGAACTCCCAAACAGGACAAGAAAAAGAAAAAACTAAAGAAACGAATGATGTCGTTTTGTTTCTCGCAGCCCTGGGAGAGATAACAAATGTGGGGTATCGTTCTTTATTCTTCCAGGAAAAACTCTAAAATCTTCACAGTCCAGAACTTTAATTAGTTTTTTGTTGATGCCTCTAAAACTGTGACTCCAAGCAAATCATGTCTGATTGTTGTTGTTTGATGCAAGAACAAAAACAAGACCGTGCAGATCTGAGGATCTAAAGTTCCTAAGGCACTAGTGCTGCTTGAGCACTGTCCTGCATGTTTTAGTTGTTTCTCCACTCAAACCTACCTGATTCTATCAATTGCTTCTCAGGAAGGTCTTTCAGAGGTCTGTGTAACACTCACTAGTATGCATCAGGTTCACTGAAATAGGGAAAGTGTCCCTCATGAATCAGGATTGGATGCTAGTGTCCCAGGGGTTATCTGTCGGTGTAGCTAAAGGAAAAGTGGGGTGTGTTAGTCTGGATCGCTCTCAGTTCATGCAGACTGGATGGAATTTGGGGATGAAATTAACAGAGGCCTATGTGCTGTTCTCTGAAAAGCCCATAGCTGGTATCCTCAGTTTGTAGGCCGAATGCTGATTGGTTGAAAGCTTGAGCTGGAAGGATGCTGACACTCTTTATCACTGATAAACAATTAATAAATGACAAATTTATACAAAACATTGTTTGAGTTAACAGTCGTTTACATTTTGGCCTCTTGGCTTTATTCCTCCACAAAGTGTCCTCCGTCCACATCTGCTGTCTCTTCTGCAGCGAGTCGAGGCTAAGAGCAAACACCAATGTAACGTAGAAACATTACTGCATCCGTTTTGGCAGCACTGTCGTCCAGGTTAGCATGAGTTTACCAAGATGTGCAAAACACCTGAACAGAGGGGACATTGTTCACGCCCTCAACGCTGATGCACATAACCAGATTCATGTTGTTTTTAGGTCGGCTGCATGGGAGTGTAAATCCTTATAACAGGTGGTGATAGTGCACTTGTTAAGTACTTTTTTTAAAAGGGAGGTTTGACTGATTTCTAAACTGAATTTGACACAATTGCGTCCTTCAGGCTCTGTATAAAGAAGCTTCTTCAAAACAAGTGTGTTTTTTTATGGTCCGACTCCTCTTCTGCTGTGTTTTGCGTTTGGTTCCACCGTGGCGTGCCCTTTGGTGTTATGGGAAGTGACATGTAAATGTCTGTAGTTTGTTCATTTTAAATGGCATCTAAACATGTGTGCTGAACCTGTGTGGAGGAGAGACAGAGTGGCGTCGTAGAGGCTGTGTGAGTGGCTTTGAAGAGAAGCAGAGCAGTCAGCTCATCTTCACGGAGGAAACAAAACAACAGAACTAACCACCTGTCAGCACTTCACTATCTCAGGCAGCATCTTCTGCTCCTGCACATTTATTTAAATGTGACTGGAGTCACAGGTGTGTGCGTGTGTGTGTGTGTGTGTGTGTGCGTGCGTGCGTGCAGCTCACAGTCATTAAAGGTAGGGTGTAATTGGGGCAAAAATAAACAGTTTATACTTCCTGTTTCATCCGTTTTTCTTTCTATCATCCTGTCTTTGCAGGGACGTGACTACTGTTCAGAGGAGGAAGAGGAAGATGGGACATAGCACATAGGCCTCCAAACGTCATCCTTGCAGAGAGCCTCGCTTAGTGTGTGTGTGTGTGTGTGCGCGTGCGTGCGTGTGTGTGTGTGTGTGAGAGAGAGAGAGAGAGAGAGAGACAGAGAGAGAGTGTGTTAATGAGTGTGTCTGAATGAGAAAGTGAGTTTAATCAGTGTTTTACCGATCTGGGCGTTGTTTTGACGGGATACTGCTGGTGTGGGTGAGTTTATATGAACGTCTGGCAAAAATAGTACTTTAAGTGCAAGAAAGGGAGAAAACTTTCTTCCGAGACTACCGCCCTCCTCTGGTAGCGTCTCACCCCTTCAGGCCTCTGAGTGGACAGACGGAGGTGGTGAAGCGATGAAGGGACTGACAGATGAAAGGAGGGAGAGATGAAGGAGAGATGACGGATGCACACACACTTGTTTTGTGGACAGAGTGAAGGACCTGTCGCCGTCGGCGGGGACACCTCCGTCCCTCCCTCCCTCCCTGTCTGTCTGTCTGTCTCCTCGGTGGCCTGATGCTGAGTGCATAACCTGCTGTTGGACAAAGGATTTAAACGTGGAGGCCAAGAGGAGATAAGCAGCTTAATAGATGTGTGGAGGACTGAAAACACACAATTCAAGAAAAGAATCCTGGATCTCTGCTGAGATTCTCAGTGAACTTTTTGGCTGAACTACCTGCAGTCTGACAACAAAGGACCTGAAAGGGTGAGAGGGGGGAGGAGGGGAAATGTGGGATATTTTAATAAGAGAGAGAATAGGGAGTGAGCTGGTAATTTAGAAACTCTAAACTCCTCCTGCCTTCTGAAGTCAAGAACCTTATTTTAATAATAATAATTATTATTGTGCCACAGCCACTCATTCTGTTTTATTTTCCCATTTTTAATGTTTTTTTCCAGCTTTTGTTCTTGACTTCCATCGTTGTGCATCATCATCATCATCATCAGTCATTATGATTCTCATCACCGTGAGCAACCTGAGACTCTAAAATTTATACTGTCTGTGTCTCCACCTGACCCATTCTCCTTTATAAGGCCCTTCTCTCACACATACACACACTAACACACACACCATAAAGCATTAAAGCAACAAGCTGAGATGAGCTCAAAGGGAGGTTGTGTGTGGTTGCCGTGGAGACACAGATAGGTAACTTTTTGTTATCATTACTTGATATGTCCTGTTGTATTATTTTTGAATACTTTTTTCTATTAAAAATAAAAACCCAGAAGCTCTGATTGTTATCTGTGCGTGTGTGTGTGTGTGTGCGCGCGCGCGCGCGTAAAAGAGCGCTGTCATGCTGTGTGTTGTCAGTTTTCTTGCAGCTTGCTGCCTCAAACCAGACAGCTCATGTAAGATGTTCCAGAACTGCAAAGCCATGCACTGCCCCCTGCTGGTGCAACGTTGATACTGCATTTCACTGGATGCAAAATCCTTACAGGGAAACTGATGTGCAAAGCATCCTTCAATGACCTTTATGTAACATGAGTAGATGTATTAAAATAACCTTAAACAGTGGATCCTATCATGTTTATGCTGCAGAAATGGAAACTAACAATTCAATATATAGTTGGTAAAAAACAAACTTCATGATATTTTCCAGTTTAAAATGATCCTTGAGGATAAAAACGGGTTTAGTTGGTTTCCAGTGACTTATTTTATCTAATTCCAGACTATTTTACTATGAGTTGCCCAATAAGTCATCTTGATGAATACTTTTAGCTCCTGTTTTGATATATTGTACTAATGTTATCGTGTCAAAGTGAGTAGAGCAGCACAATAGAAAAGCATTAAAATGTTCCTTAACATTTGCATAAAATGAGTCATCAATGAAGAAAATCAAAATTGATCACATTTGAAACTCCTTGTGTCTGAGTTTTCTTCAGAGAAGATTGTGCTCAGTGCAGGGAATTATTTTAGTGATGATCTATAAAACATCAACCCCAAACACTAATTTATTAGATTTAAATACAATTAGATATTTCACAAAGATTGTTAAAGAAACACACTAGTTATTCGGTCTAGTTTTCTTGCCAATTGGCTTAATTTTTTCATAAAATACTCGATTTATGGATGTTTTTAGCTGATAACTGATGCTTCATGACCTCACGTACACCCTGAAGGATCCCATAATACTCTGAGTGAGTAAAATAGCCTAACTGTGCCTGAGTGTTTCTGTAATAGCTGCACCCTGCTGTCTTTGTGACAATAAACGCACAGACTGTTGCTTTACCTCCCATGACTCACAGGCAGAGGGCATGTGAGGTTATAGTCAGCAGCCAATGTGTAAATCAACAGTGAAAGAGTCCCTGTGCGCCTGAAATGATCTCTCCTACACAGAAATAAAATTGGAGAGGGTACAGGAGCGAGAAGCGAAGACGAGGCACTTGGGAGAGTGAGGAAGAGACGGATGTTGCCCGTTAACCTCAGACAGGAATATGGGCACGAAAATGTTCTTTCCACCCTGACGCAAGTACCAATAAAAAGCTCTCCTCTCCACTTTGTGTGTGAGGGTGAAGGAGCTGAAAGTGTGAAAGGCTTTATGGAGGTACAACATGTTCTTGGCTACTTTTTAATTTAAGGCCTTAGAAATATTTGAGTCACAATAACATTCATGACTAAATGTAATCAGCTTTAATTGATGCTGCAGTCCTGAATCCTTCAGGATGAAGGTGCTGTCCACTGTTGGTTTATGGAAAATGTTTTCATCCTCAGTGAAATGTTTGTTTATTCATTCCTTTCTAAGCAGGACAACCTTTTTACAGCTTGTTTAGTAATGAAACTATTTTGAGTTGATACTAAAATGATATTCTGGTTGCATAATTACTCTGCTTATAGACTTTAATCTGCTTAAATATTTGAAATTTGATTTGTTTATACACTCCTTCCCAAAGTGGAATTACAGAAGCCCCCAAAATGTGACTTAAACCTAAAAATTAAGGAAATACAAAATTAAAAATGTAAATAAAAATGATGATCTAGAGCAGATGTTGGACCTGCCTTTATTATATGCCAAATGAGCTTTTCTTTTTCTTCCTTGAAGTAGTAAATTAGTCATCTGTGACATCTGAAAGACAGAATTAGGTTTGAAACTCTTTTGGCATTTTTTGATGACAACTGGTAAAACTGAGAAAATGTTTATCAGCTTAAAGATGGCTCCTTGAGGAACACCCCTTGTTGCAATGCAAATTCATGCATGATATTCATCATCAAACTCATCGTGATATCTGCCAAACTGAAATGTATTCCAAATTTGTTCAATGAAGAAATTTGATTAAGGACCAACTAGCCTACTCTTTCATTCAGCAGCACCATGATCAACGTTTAACAGAAGAAAAGACAAAAACAGTTAGGTTGTTGGATTTCTTTTCAAGTCTAATTCCTGAAGGAAATCATTTTAAACCTCAGATACAAAAATTAATTATTCACAAAGGCTGAAATCCTTATAATCAAAATTAGTTAATTGGTAAGATGTGATGTTGATTTAAGTAAATGTGTGCAAATAATTAAAAAACAACATTATACCTTAAATTTTAAAAGGGGCCAATTTTGCAAAACTCACCGTTTGCATCATGTTGTGCTGCCATGTGGGTCGCTACTGCCTCAATAAACACTCCAAACGTGAAACAAACCCATCCATCCATTTTCTGTCAGTGTTTGGTTTTAGAAATAATGTGCCAAAAACAAGTTGTTTCAAAAGGTCCCCGTCTGTGATGTCACAAATGGGGAAAGTAGAATAGAACCATCTTTCCCAGGCAAGAGAGAGTTGCTTCTGGAGGAGCAGCAGCTCTCCTCTGAGCCCCTCCCATCAGAGCTCAGAATCAGAAGGGTTTTATTGCCAGATGTGTGAGAAATCACAGCATTAGGAAATTGCTGCGGTACTTGGTGCAAAAAGAAAGATAAAAAAATAAGAGATAAGCAAATATAAGAAGTAATAATATACTCATGATAAAATAATTATTATAAAAAGTGGCAATAATTAGAGAAGCAGCTACTATATACACAGTGCAGGTACTAATCAGAGTGGATCAGTTCAGGTATAAACACAACACCGGGTCATGTGACTGGGACCAAGCGACTGGAGTGGGCAGCCCTAGGATTGACATTCATGAGTCCAACAGCAGAGGGGAAGAAACTGTTCTTGTGGCGAGAGGTTCTGGTCCGAATGGATCTGAACCTCCTGCCAGATGGGAGCGGGTCAAAGAGACAGTGTCCAGGATGACATGGGTCAGCTCTGAGCCGACCTGCACGCCTCAATGTCCTGGAGGTGTACAGGTCCTGTATGGGGGGGAGTTTGCAGCCAATGACCTCAGCAGAGCGTACAACACGCTGCAGCCTCTTCTTGTCCCTGGTGGTGGCTCCAGCGTACCACACGGTGATTGAGGAGGTGAAGATGGACTCGATGACTGCGGTGTAGAACTGCCTCATCGACTGTGCTGGCAGGTTGAATTTCTTCAGCTGCCTCAGGAAGTACATCCTCTGCTGGGCCTTTTTTATGGTGGAGGTGATGGTGGGCTCCCACTTGAGGTCTTGGGTGATGGTGGTGCCCAGGAAGCGACATGAGTCCACCATCGTGATGGGAGTGTCAGACAGGGTTATGAGGGGGAGGGGGGCTGTGTGCTTCCTAAAGTCCACAACAACCTCAGCTGTCTTCTGGGTGTTTAGCACCAGAGCTTCTCAGCTTATAGCAGCCTGAGTGGAGGATGCGTGGGCGTGGCCAGATCCAACATGTTTTCTTAAAGTGACAGAGCCCTGAAACGACTCATTCTGGAAGGTACCGAACATGTCAATAATAAAACTGCTGAAATCACTTTATGTGACAGAGTTTTAGTGCAAAGAATTTCATAAACATGTTTTGTATCGACCAAAGAGCTATTATAACTTAAGAAAAGAAGTCATAATATGTCCCCTTTAATAAATGAAAGTAACAGGATACATGTTACTAGTCCAGTTGAACTGCCTAAAATAGCATGACTATTACCAGATTTATTTATGAGTTTATATATATGTGTGTGTGTGTGTGTGTGTGTCATAAAAGAAAGAGAATTTCAGAACAGCAACAAGAGCTAAGAACAGTGTTTCATTCTTGTGTTTGTTTTTTCTGTCATTGCTGTGTCACACACACACACACACACACACACACACACACACACACACACACACACACACACACACACACACACACACACACACACACACACACACACACACACATACAGCGCTTCTCTAACATTGGTCTACAAAACCATTTTCAAATGTCCTAGATGGAATGTGCCGGGAAAAAAAATAAGCACCATTTTACCAAAGTGATGGAGTGCATTGTGTGTGTGTGTGTGTGTGTAGAAGACTTTGCCCACATAGACATTATGAGTCAACGGTGAGAGGCAAAGGGATGGCTTCCTGCCTGGATGCCCAGCAGGCCTATGCTCAGTGTCTTAACTCTCTCCAGCAGTTCCTGGCAGCCCAAACTCCACTCTGAACTACCTCCATCAGACATCTATCAGCCACTTTACTCACTTTCTTCTTTCTTACTCTGGAGAAACTGGAATTTTTTTCTCCATCTGTAGCGTAGAGTAGACCGATTCCCATACGTATATATACAGTCTTTGATAACAACAATGCCCCCCCCCCCATTCATTTATTTGTAAAACCTCTTCACGCAGATCCATCCTTTATTGGATTACATTGACACACTAGCTCACACTAGGGGGAGGCTTTAGTAGAAGGTAGATGCATTTGGATTCATGTTGCTCACCCACAAGAAGTGACCTACTTAGATCCCAGGAAGCTAATTGTTGAGCATGCCTGTGAACAATTATGAAATCATCTGAATGCATTAATGTCAACATCACAATCGGAGGGCTCAGCTGTGAAGAACAGATGTTTCATACGTCTCTGCATAAATGGATCAGATGACCAACACAATGACTGAGACCAAGCCTGGCTGGTTTGTAGTTGTGCACTTGTGTTTTGCTGCCAAATGAACTGAGCTGAGTGAGACATCTGAGCCTGGAGCAAGACTTCTGACTTGACCCTGGTGATACAGAGGAGCCTGAGCGTCATCTGCAGGAAGTGCTTTACATTAAAAGGTTTTACAATTTCAGTTGTCTGGTCACAGGGAGCAGGTTTTCTTCTCTAGTGTGGATCAGCATGTTGTGAGGGGAACATTATAGAATAACACAAGAGCACCACCTGCTGGTTTGGGCTTTTCCTTCAACGCCCCTGCAGTTCCTCAGAGAATGCTTTGCATGATCCAAACTATTCAAGCTGCACATCACAACCTCCTGAACGAATCTGCATGATGAATCTAGAAAGCCAGCCTCTTTAGATTTTATTGAACCCTGAACAGATGCAGGACACCCCGTATCAGATGCAGCAAAGCAACCTCCATGTTTCACAAAATGAACCGTGTTCATTTTTGCATCTGCAAACATAGAGTACAAGTGATTTGCCTAAAAGCTCCAGCTGTCAGCTCCGTGACTACTTTTTACTCTTAAATAGTCAGACTGACTCATTACCAGACTGAAGACACCTGTGATGCTGATGACAGGACACACCTTTAGTTTCATTTGTCCCTTTGGTGCAGTGGCGGATCTAGATTTTTCTGAGTATGGGGCCATCAAGGGGCCACAATATTTATAGAGGAGTTGAGTCAAATATTCTTATGCAAGATTTCATGCTGGAAATTCCTATTTGGGTCGTCTTTGCCACTAGTGTTTGGACTTGGAATTGGACCCACCTGTAATCTAATCATTGCACAAATGACTGATGAGTGACAGGACAGGGGCACTTCAGGGGGCCAATCAGATTTCAGCTAGGGCCAAAGCCCCTGTGGCCCTGCCCCTAGAACCGCCAATGCTTTGGTCAAATTAGGTGTGTTTCCTTTATCGAAACTTCAGGGTAAATCTGTGAGCGTGAAATTGACCGGGAGATCCAAAGCCCCGGTCCATTTAAGCTGTCCTGTCTCTATGTATATTTGGCCCTGTAAGGAATTTGATGAAACGTCAGCACATTGAGACCGCTGCACAGTGAGTTACGTCATCGATCAGCGCAAAACGTGCGAAAAGAAGTAAACAAAGATCAACACAATGGAGGAAGCAACAATAGTCGGCATGTTTATGTTTGCTATGTTGTTATATGCTGCAATGGCTTCCATCACTCGTCTCTCTAACAACTTGTGTTTTCCTAAATAACGGTTTCCCGCACATTTTTGCATTTCCTATTTCCTCCTGAGTTGACATCATTTCCTACTGAGTTACCACCAACCGGCAGCGTTCCCACCCAGCGTCTTCACCGGGTCTTTTATCGGGCCATTCCGAGTACCTACCCCTGATCAGGTTCTCAGAAGGTTCCGGAAAACAGCCGTTCGGCCGGCCCGGTCAAGTGGAGACAAGCGCCCGTCGGGAACTTTCTGTAAGTTTACCCCAAAGTTCCGATAAAGGAAACACACCTATTATTTTCAATCTTTTGGGGTAACATTTGCCTCTCGGTCTAGCCATGCTCCAATGGAGCCTCAGCAGGCCCATACAGTCTTGTAGCTTGCCAATCACAGCGCTCTATCGGTTTGGTGGGCAGGATGATTAGATGGAGCGGAACAACTAAGATGGTGTTGGCTCGTTTGAAACGCCTTTAGCATCAACTTTGGACTATTTAGACTTGGGCAGATAGAGTCCTTTATTTAGAAAAAGGATGTATTTGTGTCTTCTTCAACAGTGCATGGTGGACTGACCCGTTGACTGACATCTGTACTGGTGAGTACGTCACGTTCGCTGTCCAATAGCATGTGGTGACAGTTTGAAAGACATCCATGGATTCTTCTCACAACTGATCTCTCTCTATGAGTCGTGGCCAGACTATATATATATTCACACATAGGATAGCTTGCCAGGCTAGCGTAGCATCATTTCTGTCCAGCAAAGCTTCATTACCTTGATTTTAACACTGTTGTGTGAACCACAATTCAAAAACAGCATGACGGTCACCAGTTTGTTTCCAGCACATTTATATGAACTCTTATTCCTTTTGTAAGTTTTTTCAATGACCATTGTGGGTTTTCTTTTTTTAACTGATGTATACCAACAATTTATTCACATCTGTATCAATAAAAAATTATTTCTAATTTTCAATAAGTTTTCTTTACAACATATCTGCCTATTACAGATTTTTTCGATTGCTAAAACGCGTTTGTCAAAACTGTACGTTTCTTTCAAAACTGCACACACAAAACCCCAAACATCACACACAAATTGCTAAACCCTGGCATCCCTTTGCCAAACAACTCTGCCATCAAATCTCGTAACATGTCAACAAAATGGAACACGTGTTTTCATTTGGTAAACATGACACACACATTTTTTCACATGACACACACATACCATTCATTGAATAAACACAAGTAGCATTTGGCAGAACACTACCAAGCATGGAAAGAACACTGAAGAGCAAAACTGGTCCTGAAACCACTCATGCACCTGGGCAGCCTTGTGGAAACTGATTGCAAATTGCTCGCCAGACCCGAAAGTTTAGAGATTTGAATATTTGTGTGTTATTGATTGAAGCTTTGAGGATTTATGTGAGAAGTGTGTGTAAACCTGATAATTGTGTGCTGTGTTTTGACAGCAAGGTAATGTGAAAATGACACCAGAGTGTAAAGGAGGAAAATCAGAGTTCTAATATGATAAGGATATCTTGAGTAGTGATAAATTGAGTCAAGCAATTGGGAACGGAAGTAGAGGTTGTGAAAATCGTGCCTCAATTTTGCTTTTTGAGTTTTAGCAATCGAAAAAAACTGTAATCAGCATGACAGGTTTCCCTGTCATTAAAAGCCCAAGCAGAGAAAAGCTTAGTTATTTCAGCTATGCGTTCTTTACAACCACAGTTTAACATTCTGAAACCTCTGCTGCTCTTGGAACGTGCATTTATGCCAAACACGACTAAAACTAATGAGACGCTGCTTCACTCTCATCCACAGATCGGTTTTACAAAGACAAATGGCCGTGTGTCAAATGCACAACCCAAATTACAAAGCAGATGTTTTTCTATGACAGAAGAGGGAGTTTGAGTCATTTCAAAGAGAAAAAAAACCAAGATGTACAAGGAGCCCCAGTGCTGAAGCCTGACACCCGTCCAACAGGGTGAGGTTGTTTCCATCCAGCGGAAACTGCAGAAAACAGTGACTAACACTGGCTGAGAAAAATAATAATTTATTTAGGCTTAAATTTCTTCATTTTGCTCTAAAACAATAACACTAACAGTTAGGTTTGACCAGAGTTTGTTGCTGCTGTCGACACGCTCCAGAGCAAGTCTCAACATGGGCAGCTTCCACCAGTCAGAACCATTCATCCAGATGGCTAACCTGTGGTTTAGGACAGTTCTCTGTAAAAAAAAAATATATAAAAATACAGTTTTATAACACTATAAGATCTAGAAATATTTAAACATGTGGGCTAATGTGAATGAATTAAATCTTTGTTTTTTATTTCCTGCATGTTTTTTCTCATTTTTTAACCTCAAATGTCTTTGGGAAAGCACTAGAGGGAGCCGAGCGATTACTCAGACAAAATGCATCCAACTACATGTTCTCATTGCCTCAGTGGAGGGAAAACATCACGGTGTGGCAAAGGTCCCAACATCAATAAACACAACCAAGTCAGGACAGCAACTAGAGTAAGCCGGCTTTGCCCGTCTGTCTGTGTCTGTTGTTGGTGTGCTATAATTTAAAGGAGGGTTACTGTAATCATATAAAAGCATACAGTATAATATAATGACGTGCACTGATGCCAAGTTTTGGAGCAGGAGGTACATATTTGAGGACAGATGCTTTAAGCCTCCACATAGAAGTAAAAAAGTGAAATTTCTGATATTTCATTTATGTTTTTGCAAGAAAAGATTAAGATATTTGTTTTTAATGCTCCAAGTTTGGATTTATCGTCAAGAATAATCTTGAGCTTTTCAAATTTGTTTTTCCTAACACTAAATACTGTTTATTTGCCATTAAGGAATTATTTTTTTAGTATTACAGTATTTCAGCTTCCAGCTCTATTCCTTAATTTAAGACACAGATGGATCAAAAACAGTTTCATAAACCTCATGCTGTTGTGTTCAGTTTGAAATGTCTGACTCACCCGCCCTTCATTATGAACACAACAGGAATCTGGCACCTGTAACTCTTTTTGGTTGTTTCTACAGATACGCTTTAACGCTGCAATGGCAAATTTGGAAAACAAATTAGCTTAAAGCATTTTTTTCATGCTTCTTAACAACATTCTAATATAGTATAGCTATAAATATATTGTGGAGATTTAAAAAAATGATAAAAAGAAATAAAGTGGTTCTCTTGCATTTGTCTAATAACCTCCGCCAATAACACGTTTCAGACTGAAAGCAACTATTGGACCATCTGGTTGTTGGTCTCGCTGAACCACTGCACTTCCCTGGGTCCTCCATTCACTACGCACTCATGTATTTACCAACAGAACAGCACTGGTGTGAGTTTTCTGCTCAACAATATCAGAGAAGGAGCTGTGGAGCTCTCTGAGGGAGACTACAGACGCACTGCAGCTCTTTGAGTTGATGCTGCTTCACTTTGGAGTTGCTCAACTGCGTTTTTCTCACTAAAAGTGCCCGTAAACCTCTGTTAGCTTCGAGTTAGCATGTAGCTAATGTCCCGCTGATCTCCGACTGTGGCGGAGGAGCGGTGCATGATCTCACGTGAGCTGCCAGGGCACCTGGCTCCGATCGCAGCAGTCTGAGGCTCTGCTTGTATTTTAACAGCCCATATTAGAGCTCCACAGGCAACTAGCACTACTACAGCCTTGCATTGAAGCCAGGCGACGTCGCGGCTGCCCCCGGAGACTGGGCAGCCAAATAGTCAATATTAGCTCCTAGCTCCGTCTTAGTTTTGGGGGTTAGCTCAGTTTGCTAGTAGCTACATTGGTTTATTTGCTCCCACCCTCACAGCTCCACTCTCAGCTCCACCTCTTTTCCCATTTTTGAATTGTCTGGGCGTGACGAGACGTGACACGGCAAAGATGGCGGTGATGAGAACCTCCCAGATTTGGCTTCATTTGAGAGAAATGAGAGAAATGAGTGTTGCTACGTCCAGAATTCATATATGTCTATAGTTTTGTAATGACCATAGCACTATTAAGAAAAAAAGTCATAGTATGTCCCCCTAAAGGCTCCTAAACTCAAGAGATGCAGTGTATCAATGCATAATAGACTGATTAGCTAAAACTAAAAAAATGTTTGATTTTACTGTTAAGTATCCTTGAAGAGGAGTGTTCGGAAGCAGGATTTCTTGTGTTTGAGCTGGAGGATGTCCTGAAATCAGCAGAGACATGAGGTCGTCAGGACAGCAGAGAAAGTTTCTGACTCTATCCTCCCCACCCTGGAACAAGTCTGCTCCTCCAGATGCTGGAAAAAAGCAACAGACATTTGACAGGACCACTCACATCCCAGCCTCTTTCAGCAGTTGCTGCAGGCAAGAGATACAGAGCAATGAAACCAGGAAAAACGACCTTCATCCAAAAGCAATCATGGCTCTAAACTCAACTCAACTTCCTTTCATGTGTAATAATGACCTAAACTCAACCAGTAAAAATGAACATAAATGATAAATGTTTAATTACCATTTATTTTGTTCGATAACTTTTTGTTTTATTTTTTATTTTCAATTTCGTGTCTTCTAACCACAAAGCCTCACACTGAGTTGGCCGCACCTTTCTTTCTGAAAATAGCAGCACATGTTATTGCAGCACCTATTACTCATCTAATCTGTTCCTACAAACTGGTGCATTTCCACAGGACTGGAAATTTGCATCTGTTACTCCACTTTTTAAAGGGGGAGATCATTCGGACCTATCTCTATCTTGCCTTGCCTTTCCAAAGTCATTACAGTTTTTCTCGATTGCTTAAACACATTTTTTGAAACTATGCCTCATATTCTCAAAACAGTAAACACAAATTCATAATGTCTCACCCAATTTCCCAACATCATATTTTCAGGTCAAAATGAAGCTCTACACTCAAAACCATTCACTCTTGCTGAAAAACCAAACTTTACCCACAGACATCACACACAAGGCCTCAAAAACACACACACTACAACATAGTCTTACACACTGGTGCAACAAATGTAAAACAATATTAGCAAAACTGGCAAGTTATGTTGCTTGTGGTTCTTCCCCACAAAAACCTTTTCACATGATGAACACAAAAGATGCAACCAATGTATTTACAGTCGAGCATTTTTATTCATGTACCATACAGAACAACACGCACCAACAACATTATTCCACCTCAGCATCCGGTCTTTGGTCTGGGTCAGGCCAGAGAATCTCATCCACATCACAGCCTATATTGGCCCTAACCTTCTCCTCCCTGGTGTCCTAGACCTCCTCTTCCTCCTCCTCAACCTCCTCCATGGTGTCCACCTCTTTGGCTCCATTGTTTCAAACCTGAATAAGCTGACTCTGGCCCTTTTATCTATCCATCAAAGTTTCTGATTGGTGTGTGTTATAGTTTTTCTCGATTGCTAAGACACATTTCTTGAAATCTGCTCTCCCTTTCTCTAAACTGTAAACACAAAACCCAATTTTCAAGCTACATTCACAAAACCTCAGACTCTTCTTGCAAAACCAAAATTTCACCTCAAAACAGTTCAATCTGTGCTCAAAACTGAACTATGTTGTCAAATTGTGCACCGAGTCAATCAAAATGACAATCACTACTGAACAGTCACTAAACACTATGTAGAAAAATAGAAAACACAACGCTCAGGACATGAAGCTGGAGAAATAAATGTTTTATTGTTCACTGTATGCATGTTGCAAAACAAAAATAACTGTGCATTTAGCACTTGTAAAAACAAACAGAAATCTTATGCGTTTGACACTTGTGTACAGTAAGCCTGTGTAAAAATAAAGTACAAAAATATACAAATAAGTGCAAAGAGCAAAGATTCCAGTATGTACAGGATGGCAAATTATCCAGACACATTCAATGTTGATTACATAGCGATATACTGTAGTGGCCTAAATCACTTTTTCCATATAACTTACAAAACATTATCTATTTCTACAGAGGGGTTTTCAACTGGATGCAGTGGACTGGACAGACCCCATGAATACATCTATAAGGATGAAGCACTGAGTATGTTCCCTCACATCATTAGCCACAAGTGTGATCAATTTTTAGTTGTTGTGTTCAAGTAGTGACACCAGTGCTTTACTTGTGATTGATGTTTGTCACCTGTGCTCACTATTATGCAGCACAGGTGCATCACAATGAAAATGTGTTGGCAAGTGGTGTCTAAACAGGTGAAACGTGCTTATGGTTTTGCCAAAAGAGTGATTGATTCAATCAGTGGGTTCAAGCAACTGAGCATTTGGTTCAGACAACAGGGTTTAGTGTTTTAGCAATTGAGAAAAACTGTAAATTGTGACGCCCAGTGTTTCCAGTTGGTTTATTGTGTGCTAATTGAGCTCAAGCTGTGCTGACTTAGTTAACATTATTGACTGCTAGTGCTTTGACCCCGACCACATGGTGTCAGCACTGAAAAATGGACGTGTTACTGTAAACTTTAGAGTTTTGCAGCAACAGTTCACCAAATCTGACTCATGTGTTAAAGCAGGGGATTAGTGTGTATAGTTCAGGCAAATGGGTGTGCTTTGTGAAAAATAGCATTATGGTTTTGGAATTTGAGTTCAAAAGATTAGTTATAGTGTTTAAGCAATTGAGAAAAACTGTAATAGGCGTCAAAGAGCATTTTGACAAGGTGATTTCTACATTTTTAATTATCTGCTATGATCAATTGAGGGATAATGCATTGCTCCTGTTGTCAGGCCTTCACTATTGTTTTTTTACTGTTTAATTGAAGCCTGATGCTATTTGTCCATCTTTCTCATGTTTCAAGCACACTCTGCACAATATGCTGCCATGCAAGAACAAGGAATGCAATCGAATGAAAAAAGCAGCCACAAAATCCTAAATGGTGTTCTAAAAGTCAAGATCATACAAATCTGGATGTTTGGAAGAAGACTATAAAGAAACAAGGTGAATGCTTTTGCAACTACTTTTGCGTGTTTGTGTAAAAAGTGGTACTTTTAATGGTGAACAAAGGACAACATGGAAAACAAGGTGAGGATGACTTCATGTTCTGCAGCTGCATCTAGGGTGGGTGTTACATCCCAGGCCGTTTAGGTGGCCAGGAGCAGAGGATGCTTGTTCAGAAATTAAAGTCATAACATACTTTATTAACAAACAGAAGATAACACATAACATAGGACAACCAGGCGCAAAAACAGCTCAAAACACACGTCTCAGGACTATAAAAGCTAACCTTATTCAATGGTATCAGGGACTTTCCCCCCTCAGTGATTGTCACTACCTGCAACAGTGGGGAAACTCAGACATCTGGAGAACTGGACAGCAAACAGACCAGACACCTAAATAAGTGATCAGCTAAATGATTGTTTACCTGTTATTGTTGTGTGAGCCTCCAGCAGGGATGCATGTAGGAGGGCTAAACGCGGTAGGAAAGCCCTCTACACCCACCCTGCACCTCTCTCCCCACCTCTCCTCCTTCCTCCCCCCTCCAGCAGCGTGGCTCACTCACTCCTCTCCCCCTGTTCCACTCCTCTCCCCCTGTTCCACTCCTCTCCTCTCTCTCTCTCTCAGTCTGAAGGACTCCAGCGACAGGTCGCGGCGGAATCTGGGAGCCAGGATGCGGGCTGTCGGGGCCGCGGGAGTCGGTGTGCTGTGGGCGGCGCTGGTCGCGCTGGTCCCCGGCTGTGTGTCGGAGCTGGTGACGCTGGTGCAGGAGCAGGTCCAGCCCGAGTCCTCCCTGCTGCCTCCGAAGGTCATGATCGCGATCCTGGCGCGGAACGCAGCGCACAGCCTGCCGCACCACCTGGGCTGCATCGAGCGGCTGGAGTACCCGAAGGAGCGCATAGCGATCTGGTGAGAGCTGGGATGGAGTTAGAGACCAAACTTTACTTTCAGCGAAGTTTCTGTGTGTGTGTGTGTGTGCGTGCGTGCGTGCGTGCGTGTGTGTGTGTGTGCGTGTGTGTGTGTGTGTGTGTGTGCGTGTGTGTGTGTGTGAGAGAGAGCCTGTAAAATGCGCGGTGGTCTGAGAAGCAGCGTGTGTCTGCAGACCTGTTGCAGCCTTGTTACCTCGCGTGTCTGCTGACATCTAAATTGCACACTGAGAGGAGATGAAAGAGCTTTTGTGCATGTAAAGGTTGGTCTCAACCCTTAATCACGCGTTTCCTTTCGTCAGATTCAGCATAAACTTGCGGAAACGGGCCTTTAAAACAGCAGGAGCGCTCCCCACAGGTGAGGCAGGACAAAGAGGGAGCCTGCAGGTGGACGGATGAAAGCAGACATTGAGCTGGTCTGACAGGAGTGTGTGTGTGTGTGTGTGTGTGTGTGTGTGTGTGTGTGTGTGTGTGTGTGTGTGTGTGTGTGTGAAGTCATGTGTGACATATCTGTGTGCCCTTGCATGGATGGGGCGGGGTAATGCAGGCTTGGGAATCACACGAGAATGATACCTAAGAGGTAAAGAGATTTCTGGCTGCAGGTATGTTGATTATCTGATTAGATGCATGTAAAATATATAAAATGATATAAATGACATGAAAACTGCTTCTGGTTCTCAGGGGACTTTGTTGTCTGGCTGGCAGGATCTTGTTTCTGTTTCCCACCCTTCCTTTGGTGAATGTCTTGTTTGTACAGAGTCTGTTTCTGATTCAGAGACCCTCACACACACAAAAACAAAACACCCAGACTCAGCCTCTGTGTGTGTGTGTGTGTGTGTGTGTGTGTGTGTAGGGGGGCTACTTTACAGCATAGAGCAAAAGAGACAGGGCTTAAATGTCTTTGTGAGTGGTTTATCCAGCAGTAGAAAGGCCTCGTCGTCAGTTATGTGAGGCATGCTCACTGCTGTGGAGTCAGTTCATGCAGAAAAACAAAACCTTTCTCTCTCATTCAGTCTAATCAGAATTAAAGAACATACATAAACTCACTTGCATTGTTAAAATCATTTATTTGGCCACTATTGTATAGCTTCTCTAACAGCCTCTGTTTAGAGAAATAGAGTTTATGCTCGACAGGACTGAGCTAATGCTTAGTCTGAGTACAGCAAATAATACATTTATATGGTTCATGCAAAGGTTATTTTATAAACTTTTGCACACAGACATTCATTTTGCATTGTTAACATGATTATTTACAAGAGTTGTGGCTAAATGTGGCCTACTGTGCATCCATGCGTCAAGTCCAGCAGGAAGTTCATAATTTCCATCCATCCATCCATCCATCCATCCATCCATCCATCCATCCATCCATCCATCCATCCATCCATCCATCCATCCATCCATCCATCCATCCATCCATCCATCTAGCCATCGTCCTCCACTTATCTGGGTTTGCGTTGCGGGGGCATCAGCCTAAGCAGAGAGACCCAGACTTCCCTCTCCCCAGCCACTTGGGCCAGCTCCTACAGGGGGATCCCAAGGAGAGACACAGTCCCTCCAGAGTGTCCATGGTCTTTTAGGTCTCCTCCTGGTTGGACGTGCACAGAAAACCTCACCAGAGAGGCGTCCAGGGCGCATCCTTGTCCAGATGCTCGAGCCACCTCAACTGGCTCCTCTCGATGTGGAGGAGCAGCGGGTCTACTCCGAGCCCCTCCCAGATGACCGAGCTTTTCACCCTATCTCTAAGGGAAAGTCCAGACACCCTGTGGAGAAAACTAATTTCAGCCGCTTGTTTCCATGATCTCATTCTTTCGGTCACTACCCAAAGCTCGTGACCATAGGTGAGCGTTGGAACGTAGATCAAACAATAAATCAAGAGCTTTGCCTTTAGACTCAACTCTCTCATCACCACAACAGACTGGTACAACACCCGCATCACTGCAGACGCAGCATCAATTCCCCTGTCGATCTCACGCTCCACCTTTTCCTCACTTGTGAACAAGACCCCAAGATACTTAAACTCCTCCACTTGAGGCAGGACCTCGTCCCTAACATGAAGAAGGCATTCTACCTGTGTCCAACTCAAGACCATGGTCTCTGATTTAGAGGAGCTGATTCTCATCCCAGCTGCTTCACACTCACTGCTGAAGGTTTGATGAAGCCAACAGGACCACATCGTCTGCAAAAAGCAGTTCCTAATTTTTCTACCAAAATATTTGTGAAATGCAAAAATTGATGGTACAGGGGTTTATAAAATTAAAAGTTGCATCAATAATAGAATTTAAGAGATTGGATTTGTTTCAAGAAGGCAGCATTGCCACTGGGTCTTAGTTATGTTAGGATTAACTAATCAGGTCTGATGGATATTGCTATTTCTCTAAACAGAGGCTGTTCAGGAAGCTATCAATGACAGAAAAGAAAGTAACAATTTTTAAACAGTTTGTATGTTTTTGTTGAGGAGTAATTTTTTTGTGTACAACCCGTTGATTCACAGCGAGTTAAACATTTTCAACTCTGGAGTACTACACGACTCATAACAGAAACCCTGGAACATATTTAAGGCAGTTAACATGATAATATTTCTACTTTGTAACCTTTTATCAGCTTTTTGTGGTTAAATTAAGTTAATGACATGTTTAATATAGCCCTCGCAGCTCTGTGCTACTTTATCATAACCACATCTGCTCAATAGCAGCTAACCACCTAATAAATGTCAGATCCACACAGAGGCGTGTCACAGATTACTGCAGGAAAACGATTCGCTGTAATAAAAGCACTTGTTTAAAACTTTAAACATGAGTGTGAAGCTTCTCAGATCCTAAACAGCTAGTAAATTTAGAGTGAAAGCTGGAGGAACTGTTTCCTTTTGACTTAAATTAAATTTAATGGCAGCTTTGGTCTTTATTTGACAGAAGAAGCAAGCAGCCACTCAACACACTGGGGTTTATATTCACGTGCAAAATATTCCCCCCTTGCCTTCTGATAACACCAGGTTTAAAAGAGGGAACTGATTTTGCTCTGTTGTTCAAAGGAAATCTTGTTTTTGCTTGTTATTTAGTGCAGGATCTAGATGTGTCGGGAGTGGGCCTTTTCTTTAAGTGGGGGAGTTCAAGTATCTGGTTGAGTGACCTTAGATCATAGATGTACAAACTTTTCATGACGAGAGCTCTAATTGTCAAATTAATAGCCCTTCTGGGCCACAAAAGTACATTTTTATTTAAAAACAGATGCAAGAATTATGTTCTGGTGATTTGTTTCCATTTTTATTCCTCAAAAAATGCTACCTGCTAGGAAGACAAAATTCATCATATGATAAATGCATTTGGGGGCTGCTCAGAATCACTCAGGGTGCTGCAAATGGCCCCAGGGCCACACTTTGGACATGATTGCCTTAGATGGACCAACACATCCGGAGTTTGCTTTTGTTCTGGATCATGATTTGTAAAACAAGGTCCTGGATTCAGGCGACTGAAATAGGCTTCTTCCACAGGGAGGCCAGGTTCAGCCTTAGAGGTAGGGTGAGAAGAGCCGCTGCTCCTCCTCATCGAACGGAGTCAAACAAGGAGGTACCTACATGAGACTTAAGCCAGAACCACACTGTGTGTTTTTGGCCGTCCTAGACAAATCCCTTGTTGTGAACACAATTGTGACAAAAAATGGTGAACGTGAGGGTGATTTGCAAATCTGTGGCCTTCCAGTGTGACCGGCTCTGCAACAGCTTATTGAGCACCCTCAAGACCGTAGTCAGCCTCCAACAGTCTTCAAGCGCTGCTTGAAAACCTACAACTCCCGTCAGCAATCGACCAATGACAATGCACCTAAGGAGTGACGCAAACAACTAGTGACGAGAGTAAAATTAGCAACATTAGCAACAGTGAAAGCTACACGCAGAAACATGTGGACCACTCGTTTTTGGAGTTAGGTTCGGAGTCTAATAAAAGAAGTGTTAACGGCAACGCTAGTTTTTTCTTTTCAGCATTGTTGTTTTGGTTAGCTGTCAACTTTTAGTGAGGTATGCTTTTCAGGGGGTGCGCTCGTGACGTAACGTGTCCTGCTAGAGCGAGACGTCGTGCAGTTTGGCTCACTGAAATCTCAGACCGTACAGTGTGCCACCTCTCTAGAGTCCTCACAGTGTGACATGAGCAGTCCTGTGCAACAGCTGAAAAACACACAGTGGTCCGGCTTTAAGATGCCTCCTGGTCCCCTCCTTCCAGAGGTTTTCCATGTCAATAAACTTGGTAATAAAAAAATGAAAAGATGTGTGTAGGTTGGTGACGTTCATGTCCCTTTAAGAAGCTGTACCACCTCGAGTCACATGACAGCGTGACTCAACTTAATACTCGTGACAGCTCCATCTAGTGGACATACATGTAGTTATCGTCCATTTATCGTTATCGAGGTGAACTCCTTAATATACCGTGATATTGATTTTAGGCTGTATCGCTCAGCCCTAATTGAGGCTCAAATTCCTTTTTTGCGTATTTCCTTTTGAGCGTTATTCCACATTTTAGTTCCGTGAGCACAAACTCTTCATCTATCTCATTTCAGGTGTATTTTGACCCAAAACATGTCAGTTGTTTGAGTTAGGTTCTGTTTCTGCTGGCTGCTAAATTAATCAAAATAAGTTGGTTTTCTTTAGATTGTTTTGATTGTATTTGAGGCCACCAAGGCCCAGATGGAGACGGTCCAGGGTCTACCTGTGGCTCTTGGGCGATTATACGTGATGCTGTCATGTGAAGACCTCAGCAGGCATCAGAAGATATTTTTCTCTGCAAAGTGTGTGCAGGTTTACAGGATTTTCACAGAGGAAAGCGAAAACCTGTCACGCTGTTGTTAGTGAATGAAAGAATGTAAGGTATTAAGAGGGGGATGGTTGGGTAGAGAGAAGGTGGTCAAAATCAGAAACTACCCAAAGGGCCTAGCAGGTTGGTTAATCCACATTCCCTCAACAGCTCAGCTAAATCTGCTCCACTCCTGACCCACACTTAGCTCCTCTTCTGTAGGATTCAGTCAAACGGAACTGCAGGAAAATATTTATGCAAATAATAAAAACACAATTCAACAGTTTAAATCCTCTACCAGGTCAGATCTTCTCCTTCATTCAGCCTGTGGGGGAAAGGAGCTATGAGAGGAATCAGAGAACGGCATGTTTGCCCTGACAGTCACGTTTTGGTTGGTATGCTAATTGTTTTTCCTTGTTTCTTTTTGCCCGTGGCTAATAGCCTGGTGGCTGTGTTCAGCTTGTGCTTCGCTGCTTCTCCAGGTGCAGGGTTGGAGGTCTGCTTGATTTGTGGACTTGTCAAAGCTGAACTTCAGCGTGCTGACATCATGAGCCTCGCTTTCTCTCGCCCTTTGTGCCACATTGTCTGTTCACTCATTTATTAAGAAACATCTCACACCGGATTTTAAACAATTTGTGACTTGATTTTACAATAAAGTTGAATTTGTTCAACATTTCAAAACTACAAACAGACATGAAGAAAGTGGCAAACTATCAACGTCAACATGTGGCTGTTATTTTCTTCTGAAATAAAACAAATGTTGATTTACTCAAACGTCTGGGGCATAAAGTGACTGCATAGGTTAAGAATTTTCCGCAGTTGTTTAAATATTTTCGCTAGGCCTCAAGATGTGTCGCAGGCTGTAGCTCCTCTCAGACAAACGCTGAATGGAGTTGTGTCCTGGAGCTGTTATACCGTACCCTGAGGAGACTCGTTTTATGATGTAACGTGTCATGAAAAGATTTTGAAGCTATTTTGACGAGCGTTAGAGAGTTTTGCAGTAATAAACAGACCATAGCAAATTGCAGTTGAATGCTGTGTCAAAGTGAATCCGACTATGATTAATGGCGTCTTTACAGTTATGCTTTATTGTGGTTGGGTCTGACAAGAAGCATGTTTTCCATTTGGGAACGTTCAGTAGCTCATGGAGCATCTTCAGAAGGAACGTTTCTCTCGACAGAAGAGCCTCTCACACCTCCAGTAATCAGTGCTGAACGTCATGGCTTTAATTTGTCGATTAGCCACTCTCATAGGAAATAAAGTAGAGTCCAGTTGTTTTGCCCTTTAGCATGATTTGTTTTGGGGTGGGGGGGCACAACACAGCAAATAAAGAAGCTGCGTGTAATGATATAGAACTTGGTTTTAAAGTAAACAGAAAGTCAAGAGAATGTTTATGATCTGTTTATGTTCAGTGAATGTTTCTGAATCCTAGACTAGACATCTAGACAGACCGTGGCAGTAGCAAAAGGATTTTTCTCTGCTGGTCGGTTTAGCCACGCTCCATAAGAGCCTCAGCAGGTCTACCACTGGCCTGAGCCATTTTGTGTTATGCCAATCACAACGCACTATCGGTTTGGTGGGCGGCATGATGCAACGGAGCGGAACAACTAAGATGGCAGTGGCTTGTTCGAAACGGCGTTGGCATAAAATTTGGACTATTTAGACTTGGGCTTTTCTTTGAGTTAAGAGCAGACAGAAGTTCTTATGTCCTTTATTTAGAAAAAGGATGTATTTGCATCTTCTTCGACGATTTATGGTGGACTGTCCTATCCGCAGTGGTGAGTATGTCACGTTGTTCATTGTCCAATAGCATGTGAAGAAGAAGAAGACAGAAAACAATGGTCATGGCTCAATGTGGAGCTCACAAATTCACTTGAATCACAAAAAACTAATTATTTTGTGCCCCCCCCCCCCCCCCCCCCAAAATCCAATAAATAAATAAATTCAAATAAAAAAGTATAACCATGGTGCCCCCTATGCTCCACCTGGGCCACCCCATTTTAAAAGGCCTGGACACACCACTGTCCCAGGATTCATTGCGGGCTGAATGGGAGGCCCAATATCAAAGCTCGCACTGCACCCTACAGTCTTCTGTGAAGTGCACTTGGAGGAAGTATGCAGTCAGGCTTTGAGTTTGTAGAACACACGTGTGCAAATAATTGCCAAATTAGGATATCATTGACCGCAACACATGCTGGGATGCCGGTCGCTGTTTGTGCTACTTTTTAAAAACCTTTTAAAAAACTTTCAAACAAACAAACAAACGATTATTTGATAAAATTTACATTCATTGCTGTCCACATTAAATCTTAGTCTAAAACATTCAGAGCATGAATAAATATCATTAATAGTTTTCACTTGAAAAAACATATTTGCAGTAAAGGCACTTGAGCCATTGCTCCGCCTTCTTCTCAAAATTCCCACGCAGCAATGGATTGTGGGTAATTCCCTTCACCAAAGTCTGCATCAATGTGAACTTTGGCGAAGTGCGGATCAAGTGTGCAAAAGGGGCGTGGTCGGGACACCCTACACGCAGTTGAAAGGCGCAAGGGTGGAAGTTTGGGACTGGGCCGGAGATTTGAGTTCTTGTTGTAATGGCGGACGAAGCTGGAGAGTATTACAGTGTTAAATGTTAGTCAGTAAAAAATTGGATTTTGACTACATTAGGTGTGAAACTGTTCCATACTTCCAGCTCATCCTGTGACATGTTTGAGTTTAGTGGGAGGGAGTTGTCGTGCAAAGGCTTTAGCCTGTTGGAGAATCCAAGTTTGAGAATCGGATTAAGAGGATGAAGAGGTCTGTTTTGTGTTATCTGGTACTGACATCAGGTGCATTTGTGAACGATTAGTGTTTTTGGCGTTGGTCAACATGCAGTAGATCACAGCGCTGGCACTGAACAGCACTTGTTTCATTATTTAAAATGTTGTGATTTAAGTATGGATCTAAGTGTGCCGGTGTTTGTATCTCCTCTCACATGGTTATTAGCCGTGTACACATGTGTTCTGTTCTGCTCTTCT
Source organism: Aphyosemion australe (assembly GCA_006937985.1). Lineage (NCBI taxonomy): Eukaryota > Metazoa > Chordata > Actinopteri > Cyprinodontiformes > Nothobranchiidae > Aphyosemion > Aphyosemion australe. Next base: position 6,061,464 of record SSNS01000004.1, on the reverse strand, counting down.
GGCTTGGCCACTCTTTTTCCATTCACTTTTTCATGTTCCAGAGTGAGTCAGAGCAATGTGAAGAAACTGGACACAACCGTCTCTAACCCTCCTGTCACTATCACCTATAGATGCTGCTAAATTTGTAGATTAACAGCTTTTATATATAAATATGGAAGCAAAATAAGATGTTTCTCACTTTTGTTGTTGGCGGTGACTTTAAGAAACCAACTGAATCCTTATAGAGTTCTGGGAAACACCTTTAACCGTGTTGTAGACGATGGGGTGGGGCTGTTTGGTCGTCCTTTGGTTAGAATATTGACTTTGATAGTTTGAAAAATGTTGCAATTAATGCTTTTCGTATTTAGTTGTTATAAAATTAATAAAAATAGAACAAAGTAGCATTGGGTTATTACCTAAGAATTTGGGTTACTGGTCACAAGGTGGAGAGTTCTCATCCGACCTTTAACCCTGTTTGGCCCTTGAGCAAAGTCCCCATAGTTAACCTTAATCTGCTCCAGGGTCAGTGTTGCCTGAGTGACCTCAGCTTCCTAACAAGCTACTCACAAAATATCAGTTTGCTTCATGTGACTGTTAAATATTAATATAATCTGTTTAAAGTCCTGTAATGTTACTAATGAAAGTCTCTCACCAGCTCAGGAACCTCTCAGAACCAGAGAGAAGTATTCTTTAAGGGAACAATGAGTTCTTTAAGGACAGATCTTTGGTAAACTTCATTTTAACACAACACAGGAAGAAGAACCTGATCTGTCCCTGCAGCCCCGGTCCAAACGACAGCACTCAGCTGAGCCGGTGTTGCAGCCGGTGAGGCAAATGCATGGGCAAGTGTTTCAGATTAGTGCTGGAACAGGGTGTTCTTGTTGTTTTTTATTGCAAAACTGTTCAGTTAAAAAAATCTACCCATTTATTTAGTCAAGAATAACACTTTTTCTCAAACACAAACAACTTTCTCCAATGTTACTTTAAGACAAAACTGCCTGGAAATAAAAACTGCATTTTACTCTGCAGTACCTGCACCTGGTGAACATTTGGGTTTTGGTTGAATTGGAGTAAACAGGAAACCTTTTCATGTGTGTTGATGGATCACGACTACCTGTGATTTTTGCAGTAAAGGATCATGCTGCAGGGCGGCTGTCTGGTTATGTGTGCAGCACTGCAGGACAGAGAACCCATAAAGCATCCTTCTGAATGGGCGTTGAATCAGTCCAGATGAGTCACTTTTTTATTGTTGCTGCAGGGTACCTGTGGGAGTCTTTCACACCTGATGATGAGGCGTTATTACTTAGAAGATTACTATGTAGCTTTAAAGAAAAGACAAACACCGTGACTTCAGGGCCTAATATCTGCCAGCTCTTTGTGAAGCTGTAAGGAGATGCAGCTGATTAGAAACCTGACACCTGATCAGCCTTTTCCTTTTTGTCCCGAAGCTAGAAAGTTATTACAAGAGTTTTCTCTGCTAGCGTTAGGTGTGATAAACAAAAAGAATCAACCTCTAGATCTGTTCTTTTCTCCTCTGAAGTGGAAATGTGTGGTTTTGCAGTAGATCCACAGGTTCCTGCTCAAGTGATGAAATGCTGAAGTTCACAAATTATCAGTGTTTTCATCTGGAGAGGGAAACGACCCAGGCAAAGAGAAAGAAAGATATCAGTGAAACAGTCATCAGAGCGATTGTTGATCAGGTTTTTGTTGAGAAAATGTCCTAAAACTCAGGTTCCTGCATCTTAAACTCCCTTTTTCATGATTCCACTTGTTTTTGTCTACCTGTTGCTCCTCCAGCTCTCTCTTCATCTGTTTCCACTCATATTCTATTTGTTTCCTTCACATTCTTTACAGCAGATTCAGTTAAACTCAATTAAACAAAAACATTTCTTACATTTAGAAAGAATATCTAAGTGTTTTGATTCCACGAAATGTCAAAATGAGTGTCTTCTCGTTCTGGAGACTGAGACTGGATTGCCAACCTGACTTATGTGCAGAAAGGTAATAAAACTGATATTTGAACAAAGATGCACAAAGTCAGAACCTGCAGAACAGTTTGGAGCATCTAAAGATAAAGAAAGTTTTCATAATACACCTTTAATTCAACTAAAAATGACACAAAACCAAAAGATATTTTTCCTGATAGGTGACTGGAGATTAAAAATGTTTACTTTTACGTCACGTCCAGCAGCAGCAGTCTGTATATTTGTATTTTATACTTGAGTCAGGTCTTTCTTTTCCATTTTTTAATATGAATGCAGAACATCACACTTGTGTGAGACTCTGTCAGCGTTTGAGACTTCTGTTGACCCTCAGAGCTGTGAGGAATTTCAGTCAGGAGGTCCCGTCTGACCGAAAACACCTCCTCCCTCCTCTTCCTCCTTCATCCCTCTATCCACCAGCCCCCTCCTCTTTCTTCTTTGCCCTTTCAGGCCATCAAAAAAATACAAAACAGCCCAGCCACATCAGCTTAGAAACTACATAACAAGTACAGTTATTAGGTGCTAGGAGCATCAGCGGTCAGGTCTGAGGGAGGGACTCAGGCTCTCTAATTACACGCAGCACAGTTGTTGTTGGCGATAATATTAGATGGTTTTTGAATCAACAGCTAGCTGATACTGGCTCAGTGGGTCCTTTCAGACCTGTGTTTATCTAAAAGGGTTGGTTTCAGAGACAAGCCCCTGTGTTTAAGGTCAGATAATCCGACACACTTTCCTGGAGTGGATAATTACCAGAGGCAGCGAGGGAGAGTGCCAGAATGCAGAACTGTTGAGAAACGGATAAAAAGGAGATTGTATTTCTACGTTTTTTTTATTTTGTTTTGCAGGATTTTGCTCTTAAAAAGGATTCAAACTTTATGTTGAAGTCTGCAATTTGTGGCTTTAATGTAACCACTAGAAAAAAACCACGAACAATAAAACAGAAAAACACAGCTCACTTTTATTCACATTGTTTAGGCAGACACTTCAAATATAGCTCTAAAGTGTTGATCCGTTGTCTAAACGCAGCACTTCTGACTGACTGAAAACTGAATCTGCTTCCTGCAAACCTGCAGGGTGATGAGGATCTAACACCTGCACCCGGGTCTCCGACCTCACCCTACAACTTCTAAGATGTACATCCCTTCATCAGTCAGAGGAAAACATGATTTGTGCACAAATTTGGGTTCAAATGGCTTTAAAAAAGTAGGAATCTCTAGGAGGTTTCACTTTATGTCAGAATGCACCTCACCCATCTTCTTTGTAAAGATGATAATCACCTCTAAATGGCACGAATCTCATCAGATGGGTGCACAGAAAGCCTGAGATTACATAACAAGAGAAGAATATGTGGACATCTCTGCAGAGGGAGTGGTGGGGCGTGTAGGTGAGGGCTTGGGATGCATGTGTTGTCCAGATGCTTCCCATAAACTCAAAGGAAAGAGGAAGTCCAATCCCAGAGCTGCAGGCAACAGAATAATGAGGCTTCTGCTTACTGTAAACTTCAATAAAGGAACACAGCATGTGGCAGGAGAAAGAGAGAAGCAGGTATGAAGGGCTGAGCAGAGGTGATTTAAGGCTAAAACGAGAGATTAGTGTGTTTTTCTTTCATGTGCAGCTTTGGATGAAAAAGGTGCACGCCTTTTTTGATGTTACTTCACAACGACAGATGAGCAAAACACTCCAGTGGATTTGAAAGAAGCTGCAGATTCTTTCATTTGGCACCGGAATCACAGATAAGTTTGGTTCAGCTGCTCTTTTGCCTGAAGATAAATAAAAGGAGTCTTTCCTCCTGAATAGGAACGATTCTGCAAAAACTGAATGAAACAAAGGAGAAAAAGAGGAAAGCATTTTTCTTAAATGTTTCTTTTACATGTGCAAGCATGCATCATTTAGTGTCACATATCCAGAGAAGAGTGAGCGCACCGAGGTGTGATGGCTGTGATGGAAAATCACACGTTTCACTAAATCTGCTGAGTTCAGAGCAGCAGGAGGAATTCACAGAAGGATGTAAACTTCAAAAAAAGTCGTGAATATCACTTCATCACTAGGAAAGTCTGTGGCAGTAAAATTGTCTTATTTTTATGTAGGAGTTCCCATCGTTTTTGTTTCCTAACAGATGTAGCGAGTCCTGCCAGGAAAAGCCTGTGGAGATAATAAAATGACTCCAGTGAACGTCCTGCAAAGTCCGTCCCTTAATTTATAGATCCTGAAGGTGTTTTAATGAGACCTGTGAAGTTTTCCTTAGAAGTTTTATAATCCTTATCAACTTTGTTTCTTAAACAGCAATGTTCGTTAAGAATATTTTGAGATATCTCTGCAGATCTTAAATTGTTTACTTGTAAAATAAAGTCCCAGGTGTAAGTTCCCACGTGTTTTAATTTCTCAGAAGCCCTCTCAGGTTAAATCAGTGCCTGGAGCCGAGTCTGCAGTTTGTGGCATGTAGGAGCACATTTATTTTCTTAAGACGTGCAGAAGTGTGAGCACATCCCTCTATTACCAGAGTCAGGTGTTGCAGTATGTACCTAACCTGTGATAAAAAACAGCAGATAGTCATCAAAGGTTGTGCCGTTTTGCACCGATGCACACACGTTTTACTTTTGACTCACCGAATGTTTTAACACGCTCATTTAAAACTCTAAACTAGCACTGGGGCAACTCATAAATAACAGGTCGCGGCGCTGTAAAAAACATTCCCAGGACAGAAAAATGATCGTCCGTCTGCTTTGCCACAAATCTGCTCGTACATGCACACAGAGGTGTGCTATTAGGGCTACTGACCCTGTGGTTTCAGAATTATTATCATTATTTTATTTGTTACATTGAATCTATTGTTGTTTAAATTGAAATATTTTCTGTTTTCATTTTGTGTTGATGCCGAGTTTCTATTTGTGTCTATTTCTGCTAAAAGTGGCTGTTATTATGGAGAGGATGCAGCGAGGAATATTACAGCAAGCAGTGGAAAACTCCTGAGCAAGTGTGTGTGTGTGTGCAAACAAACACACACACACACTCGAGTTCCAACTTTACCTCATGTTCTGTTGATATTTTCCTACAAATTACTTTGTCTAGGTGCGACGATTGAAAGGAGCGAGTGATATTTATTTTCTTTTGTGATTAAAAAGTGAAATGTAGGAGTTGTTTAGGGTTTTTCTTCCTTTTGCAGAAACTCTTCGCACACACACACTTACCTACAGTGGCCACAGTGTCCTCTCTGAGTCAGCCCTGTCGGCTGAAGGAGAAATCTCTGCAGAGAATCGCGGTGTAAACCAAAGCAGCTGCACCCAGCCTGAATTAAATCTCCCACAAATAAAAACATCACAATGTGTAAACTGATGCTATTTTGCTTTGGATTATTCTAAAATGATTTATGCTCGGCTTTAAAGATCAGATTACCTGCAGGGTTGTTTTACTCCATGTTTTCAGAAGTAGCAGCTGTTCTGTGAGGGGAAGGGTAAACCTGCACCTGTTTCATGATATTTAACCTGTTTTCACACAGAAGTGCACCTATTTAGGCAGAAAAACACTGAGGCTGTTGCTTCACAATGTCCAAATTTAAAACTAAAACAGTGTCTGTGCATTTGAATGACTGTCTGTGATGTATCACAGGGCAGCGACAGACCATAATGTGGACAACACCACCGCCATGCTGAGAGAATGGCTGAAGAGGGCCCAGCGTTTGTACCACTATGTGGAGTGGAGACCGATGGAGGAGCCGAGGTCGGTTCCCACTCATTAAAACAGTTCTTGATTTTGTTCTTTTGTTGTGAGAGCTGAAGGTGTTTTGTGTATCAGGTCCTACACAGACGAGTGGGGTCCGAAGCACTGGCCTCCTTCTAGGTTCAACCACGTTATGAAGCTGAGACAGGCGGCCCTGAAGGCCGCTAGAGAACGATGGGCCGACTACGTCCTGGTAACACATTTCAAACACAAACCCAAGAGTTTCATGAACTACTTTAAAGCAGACGTGTATCTGAGTGTGAATGGGATGGAATGGTCTGATTGGAGCCTTAAAAATGTGTATTAATCAGTTTCAGAAACTTTATAAAGATGTGAGCTATAGCGTAAATGTGCAGCTGCTGATGGTACACCAGCACATTAACCCTTTAATGTCTGACTCCATACAACGCCACCTACTGACAGTGATGGAGTCACAAAAATGTGCTTATATTATAAAAATCAATTAAATCAATACCTAAGAGGCCACCTGAGTGAACATGTGAAACTCTGAGAAGTAAGCATGTGTGTTTCTATATCTCAGACATGAAGCAGTGAATTCAGTTCAAGTTACATTAAGTTGTTATTTCTTAATATTTGTTTTGAACATTTTAAATAAAACATGAAGTAGAGACCCCTCAGTGTTGAATGTGGTTCTCTTTACCACCTACTCCTCTTTAGTTTGTCGACAGTGACAACCTGCTGACCAACCCTCGAGTGCTGAAACTGCTGATGGCCGAGAACCTGACCCTGGTGGCTCCCATGTTAGAGTCTCGCTCTCTCTACTCCAACTTCTGGTGTGGCATCACCCCACAGGTGCAGTTTAGGTTTGAATCCTTCCACTCCGGGTTTTTACCTGAAACAAGGCTTTCTAAACACCCCCACCACCGTTTCAGGGTTACTACAAGAGAACCCCGGACTACCAGCCCATCAGGGAGTGGAAGAGGCTCGGCTGCTTCCCCGTTCCCATGATTCACAGCACGTTCCTTTTGGACCTGCGCCGTGACTCCAGCCGGGACTTGACTTTCTACCCTCCTCACCCGGACTACAGCTGGGCGTTTGATGACATCATGGTGTTCGCCTTTTCGGCACGCCAAGCAGGTCAGTTTGAAACTGGCAGCAGAACGCGAGACTCTTTTGCAGAGACGACCACAAACCGTTGATCATCGGTTTATAAACATTAAAAGATGGAAAAACATTCATTTCTTTCACTTAAACATGACTGTGTGTGTAGGGTAATTACTCTAAATTTTAGGCATATTTTTACTCCAATAAAGCATTTTCCTCTTCTGGAAATCCATCATGGGAGCAACACCTGCCTCCTTGACCTTTCCTTTGACCTCTGAGGCTTTTGCCTTTGAGCAACTACTTTTATACATTTGACCGTTTTTAAGGTCAAGACAATAAATCTATAGTTATGTTTAGGGTTCGTTTTAAAGTATTTCTTGAAATAATGATAGAAATTGGGAAAAGAAGTTGCTAAAAACATTTATACTTTTACTCTTACCCGAGTTTACAGGAGATTATGATGCATTTTGGTATGAAATTGTGAATTATGAGTGAACAGTGAATTCCCTGGTTTGATCATCATTCATGAGTCGTTTCATGTTTAAAAGTAGCTGAAATGATTGAGAACTAGAAAACTTCCCTCTAAAATATCCCAAGTACTTTCCCTCATCCTTAATTACCAAATTATCACTTAGATTGTTATAAATATTCATATTTAGTCATTATTTTGCCTGAAATGGTCTATAACTCATCATAATTATTTATTTTTTGGATCAGTTTTATAACTATTGTTAGATGGTTTATTATCTTGAATTCCATTTTTTTTACCATTTTTGAAGATTTTAATAAATATGTATCTTTCTAAAACTCATCAGGTAAAGTTATCTTTGAGTTTGAAATTCAATTAACTGTGAAACTGAAACTTCCACCTAAATATTCACCTTTGCCCCATATTAAATGAAGAAATGTGTTAAATAAATCACCAGTTTTTCATTCTTTTGGCTGTATGAACATAAAATAATTATTGCAACAGCAGCGGACGGCTGACTTTATTTACCTCCTAAGCTTTAGGTGGCGATTGTGTGAATCTGAGAAGATCTGAGCATCGAGTTTAGGTCTAGTTTGTTTAGAACGTCTGGGTTAAGAGGTTATGTTTACAGAACCCTGCGTGTGTGTGTGTGTGTGTGTGTGTGTGCGTGCGTGTGTGTGTTAGGTGTACAGATGTATGTGTGTAACAGAGAGCACTACGGCTTCCTGCCCGTTCCTCTGAAGCCCCAACAAAACGTAGAGGATGAGAGAGAAAGTTTCATACACACCATTACAGAAGCTCTGAGTAAGTACACACACACACATGCACGCCCGCTCTCTCTCTCTCTCTCTCTCTCTAAATGTTTGGACCCGACTGGGACACTCAGGGTTGTTTCATCCCACTCTTGACCTCCTTGACCCTCTTCTGTAATGACATCACGCCACGCCTCCTCTTCTCCTCCCTCCTCTCTCTTCAGCCCACTGGAAGTTCTGTCATTTTCTAAACCTATTTCTGTTTCCATTTAACCTTTGACCTCCTCTTTGATGCCAACAGTTGACCACAACATCGACCCATCAGAGTACGTCCACTCGCCGCCCTCACCGCCAAACAGGATTGGCTTTGATGAAGTGAGTTCTGAGAGATCTGACGACCAAATTATTTTATCTGTCTCATTAATTCAGTTTTCTTTGACTCCAGTTTTTGTTCCCGATGCCTTTTCTCTCCACGAATGACACAGAATTGATTTTTAGAGCAAGTAAACTGCTTTTCCTGTTTAGATTTTCCTGGTTAATCTGAAACGCCGTCTGGACAGAAGAACCAGGATGTTGAAAACAATGGCCTCTCTGGGACTTCATGCTACACTGATAGATGCAGTAGATGGAAAGTAGGTCACAAACATTCAAATCTAAACACAAACTAATGTGCCTTTCTGACTCAACAGCTGTCTGAAGCGCTGCCTTATATCGTCTCTGCTCTGTGCCTCACTTGACTGATTTTCAGTAAATTTAGCTCCTTGGTAGAAAACAATAAAACTATTAAGGCTGGTTTAAAGCTTCTGCATAGTGCAGTAAGTCACACCTCTCTCTGTGGTGATATTTCTAAATATTTCTTGTCCTCTCAGGGCTCTGAATACATCGCAGCTTCAGGCTCTGGGTATTGAGATGTTGCCGGGCTACAAGGATCCGTACTCGGGTAGAGTCCTCACCAGAGGGGAGATCGGCTGCTTCCTGAGCCATCACTCTCTCTGGACTCAGGTGATGCTGAATCTCTTTTATCAGAATAGTTCATCTCTAGCAACTTGAAGACAAATGTCTGCAGCTCGTATTTACCAAAAGCTGCTCCTAAAGGATCAGCCCAAATAAAAAAGAGAGAAGAAAAAAGCCACAGCTGCTCCACTTTAACTTGTTTACGTTTCCTGACAATCAGGTGGTTGAGCGAGGCCTCCAGAAGGTTCTGGTTTTAGAAGACGATGTGAGGTTTGAGCCCAGGTTCAAACGAAGGCTTCAGGCCATCATGGATGACATCGACAGGACTCAGCTGGACTGGGACCTCATGTAAGAACTTTTTATTTCTACCTGAACGTCTGTGTCTGGATTGGATTTAAACACTATAATGTGTTTTTTTATGTTCCCTTTAGCTACGTGGGGCGCAAACGTATGCAGGTTCAACACCCAGAGCAGTCGGTGGACGGAGTGAACAACCTGGTGGTGGCCGACTACTCCTACTGGACTCTGGGCTACGCGCTGTCCCAGCAGGGTGCCAGAAAGCTACTGGCTGCCCAGCCCTTCACCAAGATGCTGCCCGTGGACGAGTTTCTACCGATCATGTTCAACAAACACCCCAAGTCAGTCTCTAATCCAGCTTCTTTTCACATCTGTACAGAGTTAACCTGACAAACAGTAGTCAAGTCAGAAGCAGCAACGCTATAGAAAGAACGATGTTCACAGACACAATATAAGACTCTGGTTTAAGAACAGAATGGCAACTATTTACCGAGCAAGAAAAAAAGGTGCCTGCAGGTGCAGAGCTCACCTGAATGCATCAAGTGATTCACGTGCAAAAAGGGCAACAATCTAAATAAATACTAGGCCTTTTTCCAGAGCTGTCCCAAAGAGAAAAACCTGCTCTAGACCCAAACATGAACGTTTACGGTCTCCTGTGTGACGTTTAGAGACGGTGGGACATCGTGTAGCGTTCAGGTCTGTGGTAAACCACAACCTCTGTCCCGTTCAGCTCCTTCTCCACGTCCCCCTGTCCTCCTCCCTCCTCTTCTTCTCCCCTCAAACAGGGCTCAGATTGTTCTGAGAGTTTGCTGGGTACGGTGCCTCACACAGGACACACAATGGCCTTTTTTCATCAGAGCTTTCCATCTGTGCCCAGCTCTCCTAATCCCCCAACTCCTTCTTCCTCCTGGCTCCACTATCTACTCTTGTGCCTTTCAGCTCTTTAAAGTTGTCCTCCCCAACATGAGTTACCTCTTTGCACACTTTTGCCATCCCGGTGTCACCCGCTCTCCCTTCCTCCTCCCTTCCTTCCTCCCTCCTCTCTCTCTCTCTCTGAGGAATGTGGACCAGCGTGGCTCTTCCTGCTGGTTGGTGAACGGGGACAAGATTCCCATTGATAGAGCTCAGAGCTTGGGGGTTGGTTTGAGATGAACACTCCCCACGTGTGTGTGTGTGTGTGTGTGTGTGCGTGCGCGTGTGTGTAGAACTATATAAATACCTGGAGATGTGTGTCCAGTGTATGAATTACTAAATACACCGTGTTTGTATTCAATGGAGGGGAAGGTTTGTTGGGAAAAATGGAAAATGTTAAAAATGTAGGAATAATGAATACATTTTTGTTTTTATGCTTAAAAAATATACAAAATCAGAAGAGAGAACAAACAGTGGGCCTGGTGTAAAAGGCTTCAGTGTGTGTGTGTGTGTTATTGTAGCTCTGTTTTGATAAAGTTTCGGGTTTTTACTGGGCGGTTTATCATCGGGTGACGTCTCTACCTGCACACTGTGACACCAGAATCTAGTGACAATCATTCAGATGAAGTCTAAGCAATTTAATCTGAGACGATGATCATGTCACCGATCTTTTACGTAACACCCAAATTTGTGTAATTTAAACATAAAGATCTGCTAAATTTTGATGATCTGGTTTTGAGAGCTGACACTGACACATGAATCTCTCAGAACTCAGACCTGCTTATGTTTATTGTTGCAGATTCAAATTTCTCTCACAGAACTGTAATGAGACGATTACCTTAAATCAATTTGATTAACTTTTTATTTATGATTCTGGAACTAAAAATTTCAAGGATTCTCTGTTTTTGTGAATTATTGTTTATATCAACGATGAGTTCAAAGACAAAGAAAGATGTTGGATTTTTCTCCACTACTGTTCGAAATGGTGTGATCATGGACTGATTTTTGTAGTTTCAGATTGTCTGGTCACGTTGATTATCGATCAAATTTGATCCCTCTGCTGATTTATTGAACAACTTGCAAGACATTCATTCCTACTATAGACCACTGCAAATGTATTAAAAATATGAGTAAAGTTGACCTTTAAGAGGAAAAATAGACATTTGAATTAATTCACATGATTCAGGTATTTTTCATGTCCTGTGTATAGAAAATCTTCATCAGTGATGTCTCCTCGTCCCCATCCTTTCTCTGTCCTCCTCAGTGTGCAGCACATGTCTCACTTTGAGCGGCGGGATCTGAAGGCCTTCTCCGTGGAGCCGCTGCTCATCTATCCCACCCACTACACCGGAGAGCCCGGCTACATCAGCGACACAGAGACCTCCACCATCTGGGACGACGAGGCCGTGGCCACAGACTGGGACCGGCAGCACGCCCGAAAAACAGCCCAGCAGGGTCGCATCCAGCCCGTGGCACAGAACAGCGTCACCGGAGACTCGCCTCCGCCTGCAGCTCGGGCGACACGAGATGAACTCTGAAACAGAGACAGCATGGACTTCCCGTGTTCTCAGATTTTTTAAAAAGACACTAGAGCTGACATGCTGTGCAGCCGTTCACCCCCACAGGAACAGGTGGATCAGTGAGTCTTATCAGCTGCATGAGGAGGAGATGGAGCGTTAAAGAACAAAACAGACGATGAGCAGGATCTGGGACGAAGGCCAGCACAACTTCAACCAAAAAAAAATTATTTATTCTCCATGTGTCTGCAGCCAGTGTGGACGCCTCCATGGCCTGAAACACATCAGCTAACATCATTTACAGAATGTGAAAGGAATAAATTCTCACAAGAATGGATTTCTGTGTTGCTCAAAACATAATTTAAACAGAACAGATGCGTGTCAAACAGACAGCTGTAGAATAAAAAAAAGTTTGAAAACTTTTCCATAAAACTGTGCATCAACACTTCTGCTGTATTCGAGTGTGCAGGCGTGCACGTGGATGCATCCGTGCACGCAGAGCTGAGCATGTGTGGGAGGAGAGAGGCTGACGTATTGTACCCACGGGTGTCGCTGCTTCAGATGAAGTCATGCAAACACAAACAAGAACACACACACACACACACATGGATGCATGCAAGCACACACACATGCACACACACACTAATAAATAAATAAAGTGTAGCCGATTCTTGCCAAGCTGCAGGACAGAAACAGATGCTCCTCTGGACCAAAATGTCTGTTCCTGCAGGAAGAAAACAACTTTTTTGGGAATGTAATAAAAACATCTTTTCCAAGTGGGCTGGTCCTGCTCTTTAACGTTTCAGATCATCAGTAAGCATTTAGGAAACACTTCTTTCTCATCCCTGACACATGCTCCTCTCTGTCCAGTGGTGCTGCTGAGGCCGAAGCAATAAAACAACTTCTTAACTTGTGTGTTTTCACTTTTTGCAGATTAAACTACAATATATCAGGTTGTTGTATCGACACGTTGGTGGAGGTCAGACTCAAACCCAGGACAACAAATCAACAGAAATCACGTTTTCATCTCTGTGAGAGGAATTAACCATCGTGTGTATTTTTGTTTAATCTGATAGAAATGTTCCCATGACCTCCGCTTGAGAAAGGGACTGAAACGTTTCCCTCTGAATAAAAAACGTCCTTGCATCACACAAACTGTGGTAAAACACAATGAGCTGCGACCCCTTGTTGTAAATTTGAGGTTTGGAGAAGGGATGGTGTAAAGGACGCTCTCCTCCTGTAATGTTTTGGCTGCAGTTTTGCTCTCAGCTTTATGGTTCCTGTCGGCCGTGGGATCTGATGGAGTCGTGGCAGAAGGACACAGCAGAGCAGGAGTCAGAAACGGGGTACGAGAGTGGGTGGAGGGTCCATGAGGTGCTGGAATGACTTCCTACAAAGGTATAAGTCCAGAAGATTTAAGTGAAAATTAGTGTTTGAAATCTTGAGAAAAACAAGTGTAATTTATGTTGACTTTGATTCTTTATACGTTTTTGTTAGATGCTTTTGTTGCAGGTTTTTTTCTCACAAAGCTGCATTTAGAGGAAAAGCTCAGTGCTGCCATCTGCTGGGCATTTCTGAATTCTGTTACAGACTTTTGGGCTGATCATTCTGAAATAGATGAACTTTGAAGATAAAACATTAGGCAACACAAACATTTTCTCTCCTATGTCTTTTGTCTGAGATATAAATCCGTGTTTTCTGGTACGAAGGATTCTTTCAAAGAAAAAGAAAAACTTCCAGTATTTGTTACAAATTTGAATGATTTATGATTTGTGTGTCAGCGAAGACACGGACATCTACAGAAAAAAGTAAAAATGCATCTTTTGAATTTTTAATGGTTAAAGACTAAAACATTCATTTCCCATAGATGTGAGACTTTAGAGACGATGAAGACTTTTTCAGTCTGACTGGCCACTCAAAGAACCTTAACCCACATTCACTCATTCATACACACAAGTGTGATCATCCTAAGGGGTCTCCAACTTGCTGCAATATATATATTTAATATAAATACATTTTTAGTATAAAAAACATTAAAATGAATTACATCCATTTAAAAAAATGCAACAAAAGGCTATTTTTAGCTATTTTAGGCAAATATGTGTTTCATATCTCTGACAGAATGTTCCTGATAACATGAGAAGCAAAATGGATCCATCAGCTTTTTCCAAACTGTCGTTAATTCACCTGACATCCAGAGAGTTGGATTTCCCTCTAAACTCACAACAAAATTAAGCTCATAAAAATATAAAATTCAGATGTTGAGAGGAAACAATGTGCAGTTTTACACAAAAATGACATTGAAACAAGGCTTTCAAAAATACGGAATAATAGAAACTACGGGCTGGCTTTTGATGGAAACATAATGAAATTTAAGGTAAAGGGTCATTTTATGTTCACTTTGATAATTTTTCAAGTGCAACTTGATTTTAAAACATGGTCCTATTGGGAAAACACCAATGAAACCCACATTTGTTTACAAAATCTTAATGTGACCAAATATCTTTTCTACACAACCATATTTTTCTTTCACTCACAAGATTAAATGAAATGAATCAATGATTAGTGGGACAACATGGAGATAAACTGTTTCAGTAAAATCCTTAATAAGTGCTATCCACTTCCTCCTAATCACACACACACGCACACGCACACACACACACAAACTGCTGCAAATGTAATTTCTGAATCAAGTTTTTCTAGAAGCTTTTTCCGTGTTGCACTCACAAATATCTCAGGTGTGTTTCTATCACCTCATTGTAAACAGTGCTCCTCAATTCTATCAAAGCTCCACCTTATTCTGCAGGAAGACGTCTTTGAAGAAATAATCACAGGTATGAGTTCTGCATCTATAGTGAGCTACAAGTGTGATGGAGGATGAAAACACAATCCTCATACTTGCACTAAAGGCACTACAGTTCACTGCAGCAGCTTCACTTCACTTCCTTTATTAGAATAGACCCAGGTCTTTTTTGGAGCCTCTGGGCAAATGTGGCTTTTACAGTAAATGTCAAGTTTTATTAGTTCACTTTGCATGTCAGATGAGTCTTTTGGTACATTTCAAATGCAAAATGGATGTAAATGCAAGATCATGGGTCGTCACGGAGAACAGCTGGTTATGTGTTTGGTTTCCTGAAACGATGCTGGGACATTCTTAATAAAAAACAACAAAGATTGTTGCCTAAGTGGGTGAAATGACTCAGCAATGCTGTGATCGGCAATGAATATATCAGTAACTAAGAGTTTGTTTTAAAATGAACTCCCACTTGAACTAACTAAAGTTTTAAAAAGAGTGGAAAAAAGAGAAAAGCTGAGACCGTTCTTGATATGCCTCTTCATTCTTTTTCCTTATATTTGGGGTCTGTCAATCATCATGAATCAGTGTCAACAGACTCCCCAGAGATCATGTGAGTGAGACAAAGTCTATTAGTCTGTTTGACAACTCAAAATTAAATCCTAATATAAAAATTGTAAAAAAATAAAACAATAAAAAAAGTTTGTAGATTTTATGAAAATCAAGGATAAGGATTTAAAATAATTTATTTTAACCACCAGAGAGCAGTAGTGAGTCATTGAACTGATGCCAGAGAGGAAAAGTGTAGTGTCTCAGCTGTTTGGTGTTTTCATTGGTAAAAGATATTTAAATATTCTTTGTCCTTTACTTCAGGAAAACTTTAACACACTGAAACATATATATATATATATTTTTTTTTTCTGTAATGGCTGGTTTATGGGACCTGAAATGACAACGCACACAAGGAGTGAGAGGTATTTTCTTATGAATGAATGGCACCTGGTGAGTATTCATGACTGGTCACAGGGGCACTCAGGAATCAGGCGTGAAAAGATAGCTGGACACACATTTACTCAAAGTCTCCATAATCTGGAGAGGAGACTGGAGCTGGAAGAAGCTTCAGGTGTAACAGGTGGGTGGTGTGAGTGTGACTGGCAGGCACAGGTGGGCTGAATGAGCCTGATTGTTGGTGAGTGTTAATAGTCATGGAGACAGGGGGAGCAGCTTGTGACATTAAATAGTTGCTGCAAGTTCTTACTAAATTAAAGAGAAGTTTATTAAATATGTGATCAACTACGGGGCTGCATGGTGGAGCGGATGGCAGCACTGTTGCCTTGCAGCTAGAAGGTCACAGGTTTGAATCATAACTGGCCTTTTTAGACAGAGTTAGCATGTACCGCTCATGCATTTGTGGGTTTTCTCCCAAAAACATACATGTCAGGTTAACTGGCAAACCTAAATTATCCATAGGTGTGAGTGAGTGATTGGTTGTGTGTCCCTGTGGTGGACTGGAGACCTGTCCAGGTTAGGCACCAGCTACCTACAACCCTATAGGAATAAGTAGTTCATAACATAGATGGACAGATGATCAATTATTAATTAAAATTACTTTCTTAACTTTTCAAGGCTTTTCAGCAGAATTAGGTCTTCTTAAATGGTTGTCTTCAGTCATGACTTCATGTAAGACTAATTATTGCGGTTATTCATACTGGGGAAAGAACTTCACACAACTGACTTTGTGATTCACATAAACCTTTATTTACTCACACAGTCACACTGCATTTACTGTTGGATTCAGCTGGGATATCTCCCTTTATCCACCACTGTTTGAGGGAGAAAATGAGAGAAAGACAGAGATTTTGTTTGTCTTGACCGTGTGTGTGTGTGTGTGTGTGTGTGTGTGTGTGTGTGTGTGTGTGTGTGTGTGTGTGTGTGTGTGTGTGTGTGTGTGTGTGTGTGTGTGTGTGCGTGCGCACGCTTCCCAGCTGAGCAAACTGACACTGACCACATAGACTGTCAGCAGCACACTCACACATCCTCAGAGAAAGGAACAAGACTCAGTTCAGGAACATCTGGGAACTGGAGGTGGATTGAGAAGATGGGAACTGAAAAGAAAGTAGAGAATGAATCACTCTAAGCTTTTAATTTTGTCAGTAGATAAAGGTGTTAGTTAAAAATCAGTAAACTGGGTTAGTGTGAAGTTTGAAACGTTGGTCTTTTACAGGCCATGAACAGTAAATGGGAGCTGAGGATGGGGGTTAACCGGACCAAAAGGCACCATGTTTACTCACTCTTCCTGTTTATTGTGCTCTTTTTCACCTCCACCACTCACAGATTCAGGAATAAATTAGGTTCGATCGGAGAGGCATTTTAATGCTTTATCATTTCTTCAGGCTCCAACTATGAATCACTGCTAAATTTAAACACAGTTTGGTGTTCATTATATGTCTGAGTAATATGTATACAAAGGAATTTTGACAGGCTGAGTCACAGTGAAGGTGTGAGTCACAGCTGGGACCAGCTTGACACTAAAGAGGGAGCCTGATGCTGGAAGCTGGGCACAGTGACATTCATATATTTATACAAAGGAAAAATAAATCTTTAATTAAAAACGTTTATTGAAAAATTATTGTAGTTTTTTTTATTCCAAACAATTCTTTGGACTAAAAATGATGGTGAAATATCTTATACAGCAATAAATACAGTACAAACTGTCACAAGAGCAATCTAACATGAGGAGTTTAACGTGTGTGTGTGTGTGTGTGTGTGTACGTGCATGTGCGCGTGTGTGTATTAGTGTTTTTCTGGTGGCTGCTTATTCACCAAAGAAAACAGGATGCAAACTCTGATTTAATTATGAATTTCTAACTGTAGGAAGCAACTTTCATCACATCAGGTTCACCATTAACTTATAAATGTGTGTGTGTGTGTGTGTGTGTGTGGGTGCTTGTATTTATTACATACTGAGGGCCATATTCTGTCTCTTTTTCCCTACAATGTGGGGTCATTTTTCAAAGTGCGGACATTTTTCTGGTCCTCATTTTTAAAGGTCTACCAGTTTGCTTCAGAGTTAGGGTGAGTAAAGTTTTAGTTAGTTTTAGTTAGGGTTAGGCAGGAATAGATCAGCAATTGGTTATGGTTAGGAAAAGACAAACGTGTGTGTGTGTGTGTATGCGTGAGTGAGATCAGCCAAATTAAGAAACAGTCATGTGCAAAATAGAGAAAAGAGGATTATACGGGACCAGGACCAGGCAGAGTGCTGATTCACACACACACACACACACACACACACACACACGCACACACACACACACACACACACACACACACACACACACACACACACACACACACACAAGCGCGCGCTTGACTGAAATCAGTGCATTGTTCACTGAGGACACCCTAACCTGAAATGATCTGAAGTGCATAATAGATCTTCACCAAAGTAATGTCAACATTGTCCTCATAAAGCTGCAGGTCCTGACTGGGTGTGTATTAATACAGCAACAGGTCCCCATAAAGTAACAAAAACAAGTTCTCACAGAATTGTTTCATTTCCGGTGGTTTAACCTTTGTGCTGCCACTGCCAAAGCCTCCAGCTTAGCTGCAAATCAGAGCTAAAGTTAGCTTTAACTTTATGAGAGCATCTAACACACACCTGCACATACAACAATAAAAGAAATATGTTAGAAAATATGTTAAGAAAATCCAAAAACATGCGGACACTGGGAGCCACAATCCCATTATGATCCTAAAATACACAAAACAGGCACTGATATGTTTAAAAAAGGAGAATCGTGTCTGAAATGTCTGCTTGAAGATGTAATGTTTCATCAAGATGGAAACAGGGCCAAGTATTTTTGACAATAGTTACCATTGTTAGTCATTCTTAGAAGTTCTCCCATGACATCCTCCCCTCTATCTCAGCTTTCCTGTCATTCTTTCCCTTTTCTTCACACTCAAACTCTCTTTGGTCAGCTGGCAGGGTTTTTTAATGGAAAAGGGGGTTGGGCCACCATGTTTTAGCTCCTCCCCCTTCTTGTGATGAATGTTAGAGGTGAGGAGAGACAATAGACTTTAATCACTCATGTGGTGGAGAGCTGTTGGCAAGCTGAACTTCACGAGCACTAAGAATATTTGATAAGGACAAAGAAGACGGCAACATAGAAACTGTTTGGGGAAAAAGGAGAAGAGAAACAAGAAGAGAGAAGAGGACACTGGTCATTTATCCAAAACAAAAAACATCTGACAAGGAGCTTGGTTGTCCTCAACAAGTGAAGACCAAAGCTACAGATTTTTATTTTCTGCTGCTGAAGACGTCTTGTTTCACTCTGCTGACCTGCCTGGAGGATGTCCTGCCATCCGTGTCATCCTTGCCGCTGATGCAGGTGGTCAGCATGATTTCCCAGTATCCCTTAGCAACCTTCCTGTATTCACCTGCGCAGCACCACCACTGCCTCGACCTGGACTTCACCTTACTGCTGGAGGGGGAGGGAGGTGTCACCCTGCAGAGGTACCAGCCTCGCTCCCCAGAGAGCAGCCCACACCACTGGGTCAGTACAGCATGTGTTGTTTATTGCAAAAGAACAAAACATAATTGTGTCTATTGAAATCTGTTTTCATGTCTCGGGAATCACAGGTACTTCCCGTCCTCTTAAACAGTCTGGCAGATGTTGTTTGGGCTGTGCGAGGTGCTCCGACCGCTGTTTTATAGAAGTCAAAGGTGAAATGAAATGTTGAGCGATTTCTGAGAAAAGAAGTGTGGAATTACAGGCATTCAAAGATATGCAGGGAAGATCAGAGATATCTGAGATGTTTGCTGCTGCTCCAAGGTCTGTTTGTTAGACGTGAGTCTGGGAACATGATGGGAAACTACCAACAGGCCCACTAATGTGTGAAGCTGGACAAGGAAAAACATTTGAACAAATTAATAAAATACACAGGAATCAGCCATTCATCTGTTCAGCATCTACTCTAGTAAGCAAAAAGTCAATGAGTCAGAGTAAAAAAGCTCAAACAGGTCAGTAACCCCTGATAGCAGGAACTAGAGGAGAGCTGACTTTTGTGAAAGTCAGAAACTCCTAATTATTGCTTACCGGATGGTTTTGTGTGTGTGTGTGTGTGTGTGTGTGTGTGTGTGTGTGTGTGTGTGTGTGTGTGTGTGTGTGTGTGTGTGCGCTGACTGAGCAGCTTTTACAGAAATGCACTCATCTGTTTTTACAATGATAAGAGTCCACCTGAAAATGCTGTTTAATCTACATTTCGTGTGACAAAGTTCTTAGCTTTATTTGTTTTTGATTTACGACCCACACTTGTACTGCAAAGCGCTTTACACTACAGTGTATCATTCATTCATTCACACACATTCACACGCTGGTGGTGATGAGCTACATTGTAGCCACAGCTGCCCTGGGGTGCACTGACAGAGGTGAGGCTGCTGAGCACAGGTGCCACTGGTCCCTCTGACCACCACCGCCAGCAGGCAAGGCTGGTTAAGTGTCTTGCCCAAGGACACAACAGCAGAATTCTCTACCAGGAGTCAGGATAGATCCTACAACCTTCCGATTACTAAACAACCCGCTCTACCTCCTGAGCTACTGCTGCTCTTGATTTATTGAGCGACTAAGAGAAAACATCTCACAGCTGCACATTATCTCAGCCTGTTAAATGTTGGCATTGACCCACTTGTGGCGTTGAGGCTGAAGGTAAAATATTTTATATGCTTTTTATTGACTGTGTAGCCACAGCTCATTTGGAAACTTGACTACTGATGTGCCCTTGAACATTACCCTGCATGCTCCAGGGCTGATAAATTATAAAGGGCTTTACTTAGTTATTAAAACATTCATATTGTTGTTATAAAAATAACCTGATCTGTTAAAATGACTGACCTCGTTGATTTCACAAAAAACAAACCCACTGAAAATGGTGTCAAACTAACTCTCAGCGCTGCTGCACAAATTCTAGAAAAGCATATAGATTGATGACTAATTGGAAAAGTTAGGAGTGTTGCTTTCTACAGAGACAAGCCGGGCTGAGCAGTCAGGTGTCTAATTATGTTGCTATACAAATTATCACATGACACACATAGGCCCATAAAACAACTATACAACATGAAATCATGATAAATATAGAGCTTTAAAGGTGTAGAACACTGAAAAAACATTTTTTAATTATTATAATCAGTCACTCTGAGTTTTTCATGCAGGCTGAACATGAAAATAGTCTCCTACACCTATCTCCTACATTAGCTTCTGATAGAAAATAGACGGTGAAACTCTAGGATTTGAAAAGCCTGACAAATCTACATCACACTGTCACTTAACACTCATGGACTCACCCATTTTGACTCACGACGGTGAAGGCTGTTGTTGGTTTAGCGTCCAGGAAACAGCAGAGAACATCTCAGCTAGTAGAAGCTAACTGTTAGCATTAGCAACTGCACCACATGACAGAACTCCTCCAGGTTTGTGTTATTTGTGGAGATAAAACATCAACGTTGCAGAGCAAACCGAGTCAGTGGTAGAGTCACGTTGCTGTTAGCCAATCAGAGGAGAGATGTTCAAATATCAGAAACTATCATCTGAATTCAGCTCTGATGTGGTTCACTTCTACTGTAGTTCCTGAAAAGGGTGCAGCAGAGCTTTTATTCCCCAGAGTACGACTTACAAGGCATTCATTCCTACTCGAGACCACTGCAGACGTATTGATTAAATGAGTGTTCCACATCTTTAAGATTCCTAACAGGGGAAGAAATTCAGCCACCAAACAATTAACTATTTATTTTACATGTCAGAAACTTCAGTTATGCAATATTTTTATATATTTGTTCCTCAGCTGAAGAACATGCTGTCATGTGACACTGTGAAGATTGCAAAGTGCATTCCAAACCCAGCCATGTTTCTTTCTTAAAATCCTAACCAGGTATTTAATTTTCTACTGATTAAGTCTTGGGAAATACTTTGTTAGTATTCATTTTTGTCATCAAGATACCTTTTCCACAGTATAGTAGGGGGAGGGGAGGGGGTAACAATCACAAAATTGATTACACAAAAAATAAAAATGTTATCCAATTGAATTGTTACTACTGTCACAATTAAAGACAAATGTGCACTCTAAGAAATGAAATGTTGAATTTAATAAATTAAGTTATGTCAACTGGTTCCACTAAACCTAGTAGCTTAAATGTAAAGAGTAGCATGCATTGTTACGTTAAAAGTGAATGTGTATTACTCTTTACATTCAGGCAGCTAGGTTTGGTGGAACCAGTTGACATAACTTAGTTAAGTAAATTGAACAAGTCATTTTTAGAGCGTATGGGATTGAAAAAATACCCTGAAGATCAATTTATGTCAAATAATATTTATAAGAAAAGTTTTCGTGATCTACTGGTATCAGTCCTTGACCCAGTGGCTGAGAGCCCCTGATATAAACAGCACATACAACACTGTAACTACAGCATATTTTAGCTTATATATATTTTACCGTTCCCCATCAGGTACCAGGTACATGTAAAACATCTATGTCAAATGTAATGTGTTGTCATTTAAAAGAAAATGTTCACTTTTTCTGGATAATTTGCAAACGATGATTTGTTGTAATGTTGTACGAGATACGAGAATTTAGCTCAAGGGGCTCCGCACATCATTAGTCTGCATTGTTATTTTAGGGGAATCTCAAAAGCAACATGTAGCTAACACCAACCCTGTAGCACAGCAGACCCAAAGCTTTAAGCTAATAGTTGAAAAATAAGTTGAGTTTAGTGTGGATTGAGTTGGATTTTGCAAAAACTGGTGGATATTCTGACAGTTTGATCAAGTACCATGACTAGTTTAGGGTGATGATAAATCAGCAGTAACGTTTTAGTTAGATATTATCCATTTCCACGAGATCGCTGTCACAGTGTGTCGCCTGTATATGTGTTTTGAGTTTGCCAGCTAGGTCATCCTTCTGGCGGCCTATATCTGACTTCCTGTTTGAAGTGTCGCCCCATCTCCCAGCGCCGTTTCCTCCCATTGTTTCATGGGGGGTTTGAGGAGAGTGAAGGTTAGCTCTCACACTCTGCTAATGCTCCGATTACTTGTGTTTGTCAGAGGCTCATCCTTGGGACTGTTTTTATGGTGTCGACTTGTGACTGCCCTCTAAACTGGAACAGGGGACCACAAGAAGATTAAATGGAGGAGTAAATGCTTTCCATAAAGCTATGTAGCCATGGACACAACTGTTAGTGGTGTAACAACACAAACCACCAATACTTTAGTGGCTGCTGCTTCCAAAACTTTCCTCTTATAAAAATCCAACAATGCAATCGTGTGATGAGACGTAAACGCTGAGGAGAATTTACTTCACCTGCTTTAAATCGATCTTTATGACTCTGACTTTACGGCTGTCAGGAGTTTCTCACCCTCCTGTTCATACGGTTATGGAACCATTCCAGTGACAGAGGCAGTGACTTGAGCTGATTTATGCTTTATAATCTCACTGCTGTGTTGTTACGGACAACCGTCAAGTCCACAGTTCAGATCAGGGTTTGAAGGAGTGCTGAGGCGTCTTTTACTGCCAGCAGTTCAACGAGGACAAAGGGACATTCACATGAAGAGAGGAGGACAGATCAGCAGCAGTCAAAAATGGAATTGGTAATAAAACGGGAACCAGCTACCTTGATGTTATGAGCTTTACGTAAAGATCTGACCGGGTTTTCTGAAATAACAGCTGGACTCATGTTTGGGTTGCCGTACAGCTCTAACTTCATTTCAAAGCCTCTGGTTGTTCATTTGAACCGCCCCGTCTCTGCTAACGACAGGACAATTTAATTAGGCTGCAGGCAGATCAATAAAAACTCCAATCAGAGAGAAAATTAGCCACCCTCAACCACCCGCTGGTGTTTACCATCCAGCAGGACAGTTCAATAACCTCAGCCGGTCATCAGGAACACCGACGCAGGAAGAAGAAAGGGGGGGTTGATAACATGTTTTCCATTGAAAAAAGAAAATAAGCTGAGTTTGCGCTCCTTCTTCTCCTTTTCTTGTCTTTCTGAACAGAGAAGTTCACTTGTCGGATGTGCTGTGACGTCTCAGAGTTTCCGTTTCTGATGTTTTGACTCTTATTTCCTTCTGATGGGTTTTGATGACTTGTCAACAATTTCAGCCCTCATTCATCCAGATGAGTCCGGTTTGCGTAACTTTTGGCCTGATTCATTCACAAACTCACACTGACCTGTAGCTTGTTCATATGCAGCAGAGATGTTCTTGTGTGGAACTGAACTATTTACCAACACCGATAGATTTATGTAGGTCCCTGTTACCCTTACGTTCCCTTACGATTCCATTTGCTGACTTGTTTTCCACCCCCCTTACTCGTTCAGTCGTCTAGTCGCCTGCAGTCCTTTAGAAGCTGTGATCTTGGACCTAATTAGTTCATATAATAGGAGTGCTGTGAAAAGTCAATGCAGCAGGCATTGTCTCTGTCACCCACATGTCCATCATGTCCATCACAGAGCAGCAACACCACAGAACCAGCTCACTCAACTGGAGCAGAAACTCATCACACCATATGGCAGCAGCACCGCACTCAGTGTGTGTGTGTGTGTGTGTGTGTGTGTTTCTGTGATTTGGCAGCCATGTGAAGGGGTCTGTTTGGGTGGGAGGGCACATGGTAAAGTGTCCCCTCCCCACCCACACACACACACACACACACACACACACACACACACACACACACACACACACACACCTAATTCTCTTTTTTCCCGCTCAGGCGGTATTATCCAGGACGCATGACTGGGATCAAGCTGGCACTGTGCTGTGCTGTGCTGTGCTGTGTGTGTGTGTGTGTGTGTGTGCGTGTGTGTGTGTTTGGTATTACAGCTCAGGACTCCAGTTCCTAACTTGAGGAGTGGTCAACACTCACACGGTCCTCCTGTCAGCACATTTGTAAGAATAATCGCTCCTCTTACAGGTCATGAACTGTGATAAAACTCTTAAGTGAATTTTACTTTTAGACTACCGGTAACTTTACACAATTTCCAGAGTGCGTTGTCTTCTCCGGGCGATAAATATCCATATTTGTTTTGATATTTGATGTTTTGTAGCAACAGCAGTGTCATAGAAACACACTTGTGCCTTTTTTCAGTGCTACATGCATCACTTGTGCAGTTTCATTTCCTCTAACATTTTACATTTTAAGTAAACAAACTAAAGTGAGAACTGCATCAAAATCTAACCTAAATCAGCACCCGCTGAAATGAAAACGTATGATTTAGCACATTGTGGTGTGCTGAGTGTCAGTCTTATTCCAGGTGGCAGCAGCTCTCACCACCATGCCACCGGTTCCTGACTTGTTTTTGTTGCATATGTGAAAACTTTGGGGCTGCGTGTGTTTGCTGAGCAACAGATGGTCCAGCTCTCATTAGCTGACGGGGTCAGACAGACACCCGAGCCAGTTCAGACCGATTCATTCCAGGCTTAACGGGGCTTAGATCCACAGGGGGGTCAGGGCTGGAGGCCAAATGCGTGGGAGGGGGGTTTGGGGACATCTCTAATTTAAAATAACTGCTTTAAATGCAAAAACAAACTCCCACAAAAGTGATCTTCACAACCAGAAGTGATTATTATCATAACTCCTTGTTCTGGTCCCATTTTATTTCATATGAAACCTAAAAGAAGGTTTTTCCACAACGTTTTTCACTCTAAACCTGATTTTACAGCTTTGGCAAAGGCTTGAAACTTCACATGTTTCTTTAAAGACTGCTTACATATGTTGCGAGTATGGAGGTATGGAGGAGGAGGAGGAGGAGGAGGAGGAGAGGGGGGTGCTCTGTCTGCAGCTTTAGACTTTACTGGAAATGAATGATGTCACTCGACCAGAGGGTGAGCTCAACAACATGCAGGACAAAAGGATCTGAGAGCAGCAGAGACGTGACATAAAAGAGGAGGTAGAGTGGAAACACAAAGCTTTCATCAGACATCATGTTTTACGTTCATTTAACCTAAAACAATACAGAAACAGAAAGAAATAACATTGTTCCTACGTGTCGTGTCATTAACTTCCTAAGTGCATGACTCCTAAACGTCCTGTTTTAATTGTCTTGTTTGTAAGTTTTACTGAGTTACAGCAGCTCATCCTGACCCTTCATCATAAATCTCGTGTTTTTTTTCACCCTGACTGGCTGGTCTCACTAAAATCTCTGCTGACTCTGGATAAACACAGCGGTTTATGAACTCTGCCCTCTACTGGTAGGCATGCTTTACAAACACAAATCCATCAACCACACACAAACATCAAGCCCGAGGAAAGAGCAGTGAACGTCACACACGATCCTGAAACAAGACAAAAAGAAAGATTAATTCCACTGATTACATTTGCAGAAAAACCCGTTGGATGATCTGATTCTGCTCACTGAGGCTTTTTCTCTCTGGTCTGAAATGAGGAAACGAGTTTCTCTCCCAACACTGGTGTGATCCGAGCTTATCACACTCTCCTTTCTGTCACTATGGATCTTCCCAGTTTCAGGCAGAGTTGTGAACTTCCCTCTCAAATGAGAGGATAATGTCCCTTCTAGTTAATCTCAACAGAATGATATGTGACCTTTTTATCTTATAATAACACACAGAGACGCTACGCAGGCAGCCCAACATAGATTTGTGGCTTTGTTTTTTAACATCCCTCATTTTTGACATCTTCACCTGATTTCTGGTTATTCTAAGTCCCTTCTTCTGCTTTTATGACCTCGCTCCAGGGCCAGCAGAAAGGCCCAGCCAGTCAGGTATGAGGACAGCAGCCTCACTGGAGTCAGAAGGCTGGAGTCAGGAAGCGGGAGATTTCCTGGAATGTGCGTTTTTTCCCCACTGTGGTGCAATAACAGAGTGAGCAGTGCTCCTCCTGTTTTTGTCCCCGTTCCGTTTGTGGCTCACAGTTTTACATGTGGAACAGACCAGAGAGTGTTCTGAATCCTTTATTAAAAAAATGTCCGCCCTGGTCAAGGGCTTTCCTGGCTAGGATTACGTCACGAGGCTTCCACAGAAAGGAAAGATCGGAATGAAGATTAGCCTGAATTAGAAAGCAGGAAAATTAGAATGAGGGGATTTTGATCTGGTTTTAAAAATAAACACAGTGAACTTTTGCATCCATCCATCCATCCATCCATCCATCCATCCATCCATCCATCCATCCATCCATCCATCCATCCATCCATCCATCCATCCATCCATCCATCCATCCATCCATCCATCCATCCATCCATCCATCCATCCATCCATCCATCCCTTTGTCCGTCCGTCCGTCCGTCTATCTGTCTCTCTGTCTGTCTGTCTGTCTGTCTGTGAAGATTTGAACATAAACTGTTGAATCAATATTTGTCCAGACCAGGGCATGGCCCTTGTCACCAAAGGCAAAACCCTGATTCATTATGATATTTTATTTGTTTGATTCACTTTTGGATGTTATCCAAAGATTTTAAGTAATGAGTAACAAATAATGTTCAAAAAGGCCCAGAATTTAAATGTTATAGTAAAAAAAAGAAAGAATATGACATTAGTTAGAGCGCCACAGCTGCTCAGACTTTAAATGAAATCTTAAATTCCATCTTTTGAAGTTGAAAGATGCTCAGATAATCCATCAGACTGAGTTTTAGCCGTCACATCTGTCTAAGGTCTCATTTTTGGGGGGATATGACATCAGACCGACACTCCGATCCCTCTGGGACTCAGCTAAAGGTCCTGTGGGGGTCACAACCTTCCCACTGCCCCCCTGGGCTTCCCAGAGTTCCTCAGACTCATGTGGACACCGAGGCGAGCTGGTCCTGGGAACTGGACACCAGCCAGAATTGCAGCACGGTGAAGAGTCAGAAGAAAAACGGATACTGGACGATTCCACTGAAGGAGAAACTTTAACTGAGACACGCTCCAGTATTCCCTGAACTCATGTTGCCCTCTAAGGGGAGCTCTTCGGGAGCAGTTGTGGGCACTGTGTGTGTGTGTGTGTGTGTGTGTGTGTGTGTGTGTGCGTGGAGAGTGACGTTTGGGTTACGTGCTGAAGTTGGGGTAAAATCAAACGCTTCTCATATGAAACCCAGGAAGAGTGACCCTGATGACAAAAAGCATCCCAACGTTCCCACCGCCTCCACCTGACGGCTCTCGTGACTCTGGATCAGCAGTTTAACATTTCATCAGTGCAACAAAAGAACTCATAAAGATGAATTGCTCACATTTTCTTTATGCTTGAGATACAAAAAGAGCCCTCAGAAAGTCGAAGCTTGATTCACATCTTATTCACACAAGTGGGCTGTTTGAGTACGTGTGGAGACTCATTCAGGCTGGAACAGTCCTGAAAACACTGAACCCATTCTCCTCTCCGCTCTCTGACAATGCTCAGTACTGGTGACGACATCCACGACTTTCCTCGTATTGTCCCATACACGGACCACGGAGCTGCAGCTGCTCCTCACACTCAACTGCAAGAATTATTAATAAATAATGAAAATCTCTGAGAATTCCCCATGATCTGTGGATGTGCATCTCTGATCACCTTCAGATGACTTTAGAGTAAATCTATGGTCAGGATTCACCAGGGTTCCTCTCATAGCTGGTGGCTTCTTCCAGTGAGAAGCACTAAAACCCGATTTTATGTGACCTGTTCTTGTTTCTCACCAGGTCACACGGATCAGCTGGTGCACACATTAAAGGATGTGTGGAGAATCAGGGTTGGTTGTAGTTTCCCACACAGACATAAACTTCACAGCATGACATTCTCGGGGAAATCCAACGCTCAGGGAGCAGTACGTGATGCAAAATACTGTGTGAACACGTTGAGGATCCTTGTTGCAGCTACAGGCTCCCCAGTGACAATGTGGAAAAAACTGCACGTAGAACACATCCACCGTAACGATAAACAGGAAATAATACAGAGAAGCAGCAATATCATAATATAAATGAGCTTAGTGGGACGGAGAGATGGGATCCCTCCTTCCAGCCCTGACACGATAAGGGTTTGACTGGTAGTAGTGGGACATCCTCCATTAATACAGTACATTGGGCCTTAGGAGTAAATGGGTAAAGGAACTGTCAGTGGGAACTGAAAAGGAAACTTTGGAAGAAATGTGGAATTATGCTCTAAAAAAATGAAGTCAAGTTGCAGGAATTCTCATTATCGTGTCTTAGAAGCTCCAAGGACATTGGGACTTTAATCCAAGGCCTGTGGTTCTTTAGTGGGCTGAAATATTCCGGTGTGTGAAATGGGACTGGGACTTACATCCTAGGAAAACTGATTTGAAGTCTCCCAGGTGGAGAAAATCTGTTGCAGAAGTCAAGTCTCCTCTTGTTAAAGAGACTTTCCATATAGGAATAAGTTTTCCTCTAAGGATTTGTTTGATCGCTGATCTAGACACAATAAGAGCTGTGTTTCGTTTTTTTTTCTTCAATTAGTTGTTATTGTAATATTGCTGTTTCATCTTTGTTCTTAATTTATGGTTTAAAGCCATAGGCCTACTATAGAACTGTTTTAATATTTTTAAATCATTTTCTTGAGCCAGTATGTGCTAAAATGACCCTTTACAGGGTTAATGAAATGTCACTCAGACCCCCACCGCCCTCTGTGGCCAGAATACCGCACTTGCAACTTCAGGGTGGTGGTTCGGTCTCTGTTGGACTTAAGTGGAGCTGACATACCTGGTGCTGCAGTCTGCTTCCAGCACGTTTCCTGCATGTTTTAGATCATGAACAATTCTGATCTGTTTGATTTAGTGATGAACCGCTCCTGTAGACACTTGTTTTCACTAACGGACACTAGGGGGTGCTAAAAACAAGCCTGTGGAACAGGCCAGAGAGTGTTCTGAATCCTTTATTAAAAAATGTCCGCCCTGGTCAAGGGCTTTCCTGGCTAGGATTACGTCACGATGAGGCTTCCACAGAAAGGAAAGATCGGAATGAAGATTAGCCTGAATTAGAAAGCAGGAGAATTAGAATGAGGGGATTTAGATCTGGTTTTAAAAATAAACACATCCATCCATCCATCCATCCATCCATCCATCCATCCATCCATCCATCCATCCATCCATCCATCCATCCATCCATCCATCCATCCATCCATCCATCCATCCATCCATCCATCCATCCAAAACTGCTAAGTGTTCTTTTAATGTTATTGTGTTGAAAACATAAACCTTTTTTTAAAAAGGGCTCATTGAGAAGTGTTTCAGGTATATCATGAATCAGGCCAGCGGAAGGTTTGGGGCTGTAGATTTGGATTTGTTTCAATCATTTATCAGCTGTTATTCTTAGAAACATGTTTATAAATTGATCATCAGCAACTTCCTAATTTAAAATGAAATATATTAAAACTGAAACCAGCAGAGAAAAAACATTAAGTTATGGCTGCAGATTAGTTAAACGAAACAAATTCATAATTTACATGAAGATGGAAAGAGCCCTGCTCTGTTAGATCATCAGTCTATTTTTGTTGTCTCATTTTGCTCCTATAAGATAAAAAAGGTAAAATTCACTTCCTGTTCCAAATAATGAGAGTGAATTTATTTCATAATTAGAACTAATAAAAGCTGTTTAAACAAAGGCTATAATGTAAAAATGTTTTAATTCAACTCCTAATTTAACTTTGTTGTTTTTTTAGCAGCTTAGAAATAAATGAAACGTGTTTGATCTGCTGCTTCTGGCTCAGATTCCATAAGAGTTCAAGCATTTCCAGATTTCATTTGAAATAAGAAGGAAACAGATTTATGTTTCTTGTGAATTTGTTGCGCAAACAGAAATCATAAGTGCGCACATTGTTGTGGGTCTGGTGAAAGTCTGACGAGAAGAGAGGGGAGGAGTTTAGACGGGACTGTGTGTGTGAAGGGGAGGAGGAGGAGGAGCTCATTCAGTGGAAGAAGAGAGAGACTCTTGACACCCAGAGGAGCGGAATCAGGAGTTTTAGACCGAAGTGTGTGAGGAATATTTCACTTTTTTATTTCACTTCTGTGTTTTTCCAACGGGGAGAACATGTGATCCTCTTTTCCTGGTGGATTGTTATTCCGGAGCTCTGATGCTGTCCTCGGATCATGAAAGAAACTCTAACCATGAAGTTCGCCTGGAAAACTAAAATGGTAAAAATCAAACACAAATAACTCAGCATTAAATACTGTTCATGTTTTGAAAGGATGGAGTTTAGTTAAAGATGTGGGAGACTGAACGGGGCGCGGGGTGGGGTGGGGGTGTTTAGGAATAACGGGGGAGAAAGGAGGAGGAGGAGGAGAGGGGAGAACTCTTCACCCACTCACATTTGTTGTCGCTCCGCTTTTGATCCAGTTTAACCCACAAATCTGCACTCTGGGAATAAAAGCGCACCAGTTCAAACGTTTGCGACTCCAGTCCGGAGGAAAGCCGAGCCTTCAGCTGTCCTCTCCCTGATGGATGGAAGAACTTTTGTTTGTGGTGAGACTAGGGGACAAGCCCCGGGGCCACCGCAGGCCTGGGAGGGCCCCTGAGCGCTGGAAAGAACAACAACCAGCAGATCAGAGCCACAGATTCAGCTGTTGTTGTTTTGTGTGTGTGTGTGTGTGTGTGTGTGTTGGGAGTGGGGGTGGGGGTGTTGTTTCACACCCTCAAATTAAGCTGAGCAGAGTTAGAGCTCTACTGCATGTGCACATTTGCATGATTCCTGTGCAGAAATCCACTTTAGTGCAGAACAAACAGCTCTTCTCCTGTTTGCACCCTGTGACACCTCTCTCTCTCTCTCTCTCTCTCTCTCTCTCTCTCTCTCTCTCTCTCTCTCTCTCTCTCTCTCTCTCTCTCTCTCTCTCTCTCTCTGATAGGCCTTTGATCCTGTGACTTCTGGGATGCACCGTATGGAAATGTTTTGGTTTCCATTTGCATACTTACTCTCACAACCTTTTCACAAAATATTTCTCAAAACTTGCTGCTGAACTACATCTGCAGCATTTGGGCCTCTATTTAAAAACGTTCGATGTGAGCAGACTGAGACCTCAGCAGCACAAAGACCTCCTGCTATTGTTGTGTGTGTGTGTGTGTGTGTGTGTGTGTGGACTGCATGAGTCATGCACTGATGTGTTTATCTGTCTCTGCTCCAGCAGCGGGTCCAGAACCATCAGACCAGCTGCATGAGCTAAACATGCAGATGTGTTTCAGACAAATTCAGCTTTTCTAAGTAACACAAGTCGAGGATGACGTTGCTCTCCTGTTCTCTTTCGGTATGCTTTTGGTATTTTTTCCATCAGAATTTTCTGCTCCAACTCAAACGTTTTCAGACTCATCCTCCATCGTCAGCTATTGAGCCCATTAATGGTGACTTTGACCCTTGATCTCTGCTCTGGCAGGCCCTGGGGAACAAAAGTGGACTTTGCTATTGAGTTGTGTAACTGAGAACAAGTGAAAGTGATCTTTGCTGCAGTTGTGAGGCCAGAACTGCTGTGTGCCTGATGCTTATATTTGGACGCTTCTCTGCCTTTGCTGTCTGCCTGCCTCTTGTTTTTGTCTCCATATGTTGATGTCTCAGCAGATCTCAGCGTTAGCTGCACACACACACACACACAGACACACACACACACACTCTCTGTTTGTTTATGCACTCTGCAGTTTAGAAGTGATTTACAACCACATACGCATGAGTTCATTGGCTGTAAAATGAGAACAAAATCCATTTAGTCGTTGTGTGCTTGTTGTGAATCATGATCGAGCTCTTTTGGCTCAGACTAGCAAGTATCGACGGAGAGGAAAAAAGTGAGTGTGTTTGTTCAGGAGACTTTAGCCGTTCTGCCTCCTATCTACTTGTCTGTCTGAGCTCTGGGAAAGTCGTCCAAATCCGACTTCAGCGCCAGAGAGACAGAGTGAAAGAGATGGATGGGGAATAAAAGAGGGAGTAAAGAAGGCAGGGAGGGAGGGAGGGAGGCCTGGCAGGCTGCTGCACTGGTGGGGGGTTGGGGATTTGGTCACTCTTGATGTTTTATTGCACTTCTCTCTCTCTTACTTCTTTGCCTGAGTGTTGTTTTTCTGTTTTCATGTTTCTGCTTTCCATTCTAACGTCAATTCCAGTCTTATGAAACCGTTAAAAGGATGATTGTGGAAGTGAAAGTCGAGTGTCCGTTCCCGCAGAAGTGTCATGGTGTTTTCCTGCCTCTTCCAGAGCTCGGTGCAGGACTGGGGGGAGGAAGTTGAGGAAGGAGCCATCTATAACGTGACACTGAAGAGGGTTCAGATCCAGCAGGCCGCCAACAAGGGAGCGAGATGGCTGGGGGTGAGTCCAACAGGACAACTGCTGCAGAAAACCTGCCTCCTCTTTTTTTATTGACACTTTCCTGGCCCAACGCTGTGAAAAAAGTGAAACTCAGATGTTTTTTTTAAGTTGAACAGTATCTCACTGGGTTTGATCGTGTACAGATGGTTTATAAAAGCAGAAACTGCTCCACTTGTTGAGCATTTGAGCCCGTTTAGATAACGCCTGATAGAAAAACAACAGCCAGCATATGATTTCCTGACTGTTCCAGCTGCCAGTAAAGCAGCTCGTTTTGTGTTTTACCAAATGCTGGGATGACAAAAACAGAGAATTAAGGGCTTTTCCAGTGAATATGAGGCATTACTATTTGCTCTCCTGGACTGTTTATAACCACATAATAAGATGGTGCAGCACAGAAGCTCCAGTTAGATACTCAACAGAAACAAAAGATTTAGCTTTTTTATGAGGACAAATGAAGATCTTGTGTTTCTGCTTGCTGGTGTTTTTGTGTGGGGGTCAGATGGTGGCACAGAAAGAGAATAAAGATTGCAGCTGCGAGGGTTTAAGGCTGTATTGTCACTGCCAACTGGATTGAAGCTAATTCAAATAAAAACGTGCACAAGCCTCTAACTATCAGTGCTGTTGCATTTACAGTAGTTACATGAGACATTCGAGCGTCCGTGCATGGCGGACCACCTCTCAGAGATAAGAGTCAGCCGTGTGTGAGCTCTTATCAGAGGACAGTGGTGAGTGGGAGAAGCCGGCTCTGCAGCTGTCCTCCTCTGTGTCTGGAGGGAGACGGTGGAGGAGGTGGGGTGCTCGCTGTGATTAAAAGCAGATTGGAGCGTTTCCTGTTGCAGCGTGCAAACTTCACGAAGGCTTCTCCCTCCCCTGCACGTCCGTGCCACCCTCTTTTAGTTTCTCACTCGGTTTCCCCGTAGACACAATAATCCAACACATCTGGAACGATCAGGGCTGAATATAGGTCACGGTTTCTTCCTTTGGGGATTTGTAAGATTTATTCGGATATTTTTTGCACATGCCAGCAAACATCTAGATTCAGGAATCTCCAGAGGAAACAATGTTCTGGAGCTGTCTTTAGACTTAAGAGTTGTTTCTTTGTTTGAATACTTGAAAAAGCAGTAACTTTGTGTGTGTGTGTGTGTGTGTGTGTTTAGGCAGAGGGCGATCGCCTGCCTCCTGGCCACACTGTGAGCCAGCTGGAAACCTGCAAAATCCGAAGTATTCGTGCTGGAACCCTGGAGCGCCTGGTGGAGACGTTATTGACTGCGTTCGGAGACAACGACCTCACCTACACCTCCATCTTTCTCTCCACCTACAGAGCTTTTGCCAGTACACAGACTGTTCTGCAGCTGCTGCTAGACAGGTAGGCTGGGATGAGGTGTTTTTACACTCGTTACATAAACAGACAAGAGAACAACATGTGCATTTTTTAAATCTATATTTTCTGTGGCAGTTATGGGAGTGTGGAGGAAAACGGGCACGATGGCTCCGAAAGCAGCGAAGCCATCAGAAAGTGAGAAACAGTTTTCAATATGACACAATTAAAAAAATGTTACTTTAAGGAGTTTCCCTGACCACACCTGTCCCCTCAGTGCCTTGGCGTCTATTCTGCGCGCCTGGTTGGATCAGTGTCCTGAAGATTTCCAGGAGCATCCAGACTACCCCTGCCTCCACAGGCTGATGGACTACCTCCGCAAAGCTCTTCCTGGTTCAGAGGCTCTCAGACGGGCAGAGAGTCTGCTGGAGCAGCTGCAGGGTCAGGCCAGCGTGGACGAGAGCGATGGTATCATTTTCTAAACCCAATCTTTACATACATTTAGGATTTTATCAGTTCAAAGTCATTAATAACTAATTTATCTGCTTTCAGTTGGTTTCCATGGCAACAGCTCTTTCTGTCTTGGGGAAGAAGAAGAGGTAGAGATTGAGGTCCAGGATGACTTCCTGTCGTTTGAGGCTGACCTGGTGGCCGAGCAGCTGACCTACATGGACGCGGTGAGTGGAGGGAGGTTGGACGAAGGCAAAGAGAGAGAAAAAAAAGCATCAGCGTTTTTATATCGTCTTTTCTCTTCCAGCTGCTGTTTAAAAAGGTTGTACCTCACCACTGTCTGGGCTCCATCTGGTCTCAGAGGGACAAGAAAGACAACAAGCACACCGCTCCCACCATCCGGGCCACCATCACTCAGTTCAACGCCGTGGCGGCCTGCGTGGTCAGCACGGTGCTGAAGCACAGGCAGCTCAGACCGCATGTCAGGGCGCGGGTCATCCAGCGCTGGATCGACATCGCTCAGGTCAGGCAGAGACACGCAGCAACAGACTGGTCTAATCCACCACACCGAGTTGAGTTCTGACTGTTTATGTTTGTTTTTTCCTCTAACAGGAGTGTCGAATACGCAAAAACTTCTCATCTCTGCGAGCCATCGTGTCAGCGCTGCAGTCCAACCCTCTCTACAGGCTGAAGAGAGTGTGGGCATGCGTGCACAAGTGAGCCTCCAGTCTCTCAAACATGCATATAATCTCACCTGTTGCAGACACATCTGGGTTCATCTTATTCCACGTGCACATTTTAGCTGCTGCATTTAATCTCATCATCTGAAATAATCTGTGTCTGATGCAGAGACAGCATGCAGACGTTTGAGGAGCTCTCAGACATTTTCTCCGACCACAACAACTACCTGACCAGCAGAGAGCTGCTCATGAGGGTGAGTCCTAACGCTGCAGCCCAAACCCATTTATTAGATTCATGTGTTGCTGAGGTTCTTAACCACTCAGTGTACAAGCCCCAGGAGCATTGCTTCACTCACTGGATTGAATCTTGAGGACAAAAGCTATTTTTGTTCACCTTCCAGGAAGGTACTTCAAAGTTTGCCAGCCTGGAGAGCTGTGCCAAGGAGCACCAGAAACGCACCCACAAGAGACTCCAGCTGCAGAAGGAAATGGTGAGGCTAATTACGAGCATTAAAAATACAAGTGGATGACACATTCTGCACTAACAGTGCACTGTAAGGAGAAATTCTTGCTTCTCCGGGATAATGAAGCCATGTGCTTATCTGTGTTTATCCAGTGCACTGTGTACTGTTCTCATATTAAACCTGAGGTGTGACATACAAGCCTGCGTCACTATCTGTGAAGACCGCAAAGTAAATAATTGAATATGGAATATTGAGCCCTAGCAGCTCTGGCTGTAGATGAGAGGCTTTGTTGTAGACGTGCAGTTGTACAAACCACTGTGTGTTTCATGGATCCCAGCTCATATCTGGTATTAGAGCTTATTCAATCCAGTCCAGCATAGTAATTAATAATAATAAATAAATAAACTTACCACTAGTGGCGCCCCCAGAAAATGTTCATAGGGGGAAAGTGAAAATATTGGGGTGGTACATCAAATTGGTCCCAGTGGTAACTCTGGAGAGCTTAGCCTGTAGGCGTGCATTGGCATTGCTCCTTCATTCTTTGTCTTTAAAGGTGCTATGTGGGATATTCATAGAAATCATGGTAAAAATTGCGACTCTTTAGCGCCATGCAGTTCAGAGTAAGTATTGCAGCTACGGTGGCCCACTCAAAAAGGCAACAACTCCAGCATTCACTCCAGCCATCTGGTTCGTTTCTTTATAAAAATCATGAGATTGATTTATTTCCCATCTCTGTAGCCTAAACCACACAAAGCATGTACTCCACCAGTTAAAAACATTTTTTAATGACTGTTCAGTCTTAATGCATAGTGCCACGCGTACCCCCCCATCCCCGATGAGACAACGCGCGTACCCCTCCCCCCCCGCGACGAGGCAGCGCGATCCGCCACCCCCCGCAGTCAACAAGCATCACGGCTGTAAACATTTCTAGGGGAAACACTGCTGCTAGCTGTTATATCAACCTACCAGTCCTGAAGGAAGCTAGCATAGCTGCCTGTCACCGATTCACACACGGAGGAGGGGTGGCATCGGCTGTGGCGTCCGGTATCATGTGGATCGGAGCAGCGGAGTAAACAAGCTTCTGCCTGTTAGCCATCAGCTGATCGTGGCACACGGTGTGCGCCGCAGTGAAGATCGAGAGTAGAGCTAACATCAACCACTGGCTGTTTAGCGATCGGATAGCCGATGAGGTTTGGCTGGAGCCGGGGACACGCTGTGGAAATAAAGTAACTAATGCTAACATAGCCACCGGCCATGCCCCCCGTGGCCCCCTTTTGGGGGCACCACTGCTTGCCACACTCCTCTGGAAGAACCCATTGGGAAGAACCAGACAATTTGTTTTTGCTTATCTACATATTCCTTTTAGGCGATAGTAAGCCTAAACCCTTTTCCCTTGAGCACGCTTCAGGCGACATCAGATTACTCTGTTAATCAATGGAACTGTTTCTCCACAGGGAGCAATGCAGGGAACAATACCATACTTGGGGACTTTTCTAACCGATCTGACCATGATGGACACGGCCCTGCCGGACCTAGTAGAGGTAAAAATAAATCACCTGCTGATTGTGTTTGTGAGGGATATAGCAGTGTATGTCTGCAGGTTGAAAGAGCTCTGCAGACCTGAGTGTAAGTTTCCATTAATAAAAGAGGAATTGTGTTGGTCCGTTTTAGAGTGGGCCACCTTCTTCTGTTTGCTTAAGCAGCTGCTGGTATGTGATGGTCCCAGTTCTGACAGCACGTTTCTTTTCATCTTCTGCAGGGTGGCCTGATCAACTTTGAGAAGAGACGGAGGGTGAGTGTGTTTCCTCTGACACCATGATGCCATGACAATGATTTGAACGCGGTGCTAAAATGACGTGTTTGGTGTTCTAAGGCCGTGTGTTGCTTTTCTATGGTCTCTGCAGGAGTTTGAGGTCATAGCTCAGATTAAGCTGCTCCAGTCGGCCTGTAACAGCTACTGCCTGACTCCAGACACGGCTTTCCTCCGCTGGTTTAAGAGCCAGCTTCAACTCAGCGAGGAGGAGAGGTACTGCTCCTTTTTTTACTCTGATACCTTCTCTTTTTACTCCACCGTTAAGAAAATCAGTGCATGGGTAATGGTCCGTTGGATCCATTGTTCGTACATAAAACAGAAGCTTCTTTTCTCCAGTTTCTCCTCATCACGCCTTGACTCCCCACTGATCCATTGTGCTTGTATTTGTTGTATGAGTTCCTTTCATTTGGCCTCTCTGACTTTCAGCCTCATTAGAATCCAGTTCCTAAAAATCCCCACGCACATGATGTGGTAATGACTTTTTAAATTAGGTTGAGGTTTTATTGTTACTGCTCTGTTTTGCAGCTATGCCTTGTCTTGTGAGATTGAAGGTCTCGGCGACAGCAGCCCGACTTTACTCAAAACGCGTAAAAGCATGGTGAAGAGACTCAGCCTGTGAGTTCCCTCAGAAAAACAGATGAGTGATCGATGCGGCGTTAAAGTTATTTCACTAACGTGTATCTCCCCGCCTCTGCTGTCCAGGCTGTTTCTTGGAACAGACAGTAACACAGCCAGCTCCCCAGTCAGGGAGACGCCTCGCTCGCCCCCTACTGGCAGCTCAGGGGAGAGCATGGACTCAGTCAGCGTGTCCTCCAGTGACTCCAGCGGCCCATCGGACAGCGAGGGACACACAACGCCAACACACACATCAGACCCACAGCTCTCCCATCAAAACAAGGTGATGTTTTTATAGCATTTATAAAGCTTCTCAAATTAACACTTTAAAAAGTTTGCCATAAACGTTGCTAAAAGATACTGAAAAACAAGGTTTTACGCTTACAGCGATGCTATCTATCTATGATTAAATGACACATATTCTATGTTTGAAAAGTTCTTAAACCAAGAGCAGTTTCAGCCACAGTAGAAACTAGAATGTTGCATTTTTTGGGGCTTTTTCTCTCAAACATGAGTTTAATTTTCATCCAGAAAATGAAACCTCTAATGAGCAAGGATAATTTAAAGATGCTCAAGTTTGATGCCTGAAAAGACAGAGATGATTTTATCTGTCTGCTAAACATTTTATGTATGAATAATTCAACAGTTTAAAAGGTTTATAAAAACAACAACAAAAGAAAAGCAACAACAGAAATTTAGAAAAGTTAAAAGTTAAAAAATATTCAAAATGGAACAAGAAAAGTGGCCCATTTCAGTCCCGCCTCCTCCATGTAAAACATGGGACATTTTCTTGATTGCAAATAAAAAATCCACCTCAAGTAATTTTTTTCCAGAGATGGACTCCTGTATTTTTACATAGTTGCTGCATGTTTATCTGTCTGTAGTTAGTTATTTGGTGATTGAAAACACCATGAGTGTGTTTGCAGGCGAGCAGGAGGGACGTTTGGCTTTTTGTGTGCAGAAAAACCTTTCGATCTATAGGCAGCTTGTCGTGACAACTTTCAACAACAGAAGGCAGAGACATTGTGTCTCTAACCGTCTATTGAACATTGTCAGAATGGGGTTAGATAGGCTTCTGGTGTGTTACCAACACACAGACTAAAAGCAACTGACTGTGATGGTAATGTGATGTAATGTAATGGGTCACTTGCATCTGAAGTCACTAAACAACATTTACAAGTCTCTGATGATACTGGAACCCTCACATCATCTAACCCCCCCAAACAAATAATAATAAAAAACAATCACAATGGCATCTCATAATTTATTATTTCTGTGGTGTTTGAGTTGTTTATTTTTAAAAAGTTCTAAATTTAGAAATCTGTGACTTCTCAGTTGTCAGAATCATCGTCCTGCACTTCGCTCCACTCCATGGACACCAACTCCTCGACCACCAGCGTCTCCATGACTCCTGCCTCCCCCTCCCTCCCTTTGCACCCTTGCACCCACAGACGCTGCATCTCCCTCACACCCATCTCCCCCAGCTCTCCGAGTCAAAGCCCAGCTTACAACACCCAAGCTCAGGACGCATGCATCATAAGAGTCAGCCTTGAGCACGGAAATGGCAATCTCTACAAGAGCATACTGGTATGACAGCACACCTTCCCAGTGGGAATAGCCACATCTTTTTTTTACATTTTGGCTCACCGTGTGTGTTAAAGCAGTTTGACCTGATGTGTGTGTCTTCATGTAGCTGACCAGTCAAGACAAGACCCCGGCAGTCATATCTAGAGCCATGGCCAAGCACAACCTGGAAGTGGAGCCAGAGGAAGGGTACGAGCTGGTGCAGGTCATCTCTGAGGAGAAAGGTAAAGGTGTTTTTGATTTGAGTAAATGTTTCAGCGTGGAGCATTTGACTCCTCCCACTTAGAATGTACATCTCTATGAAGCATCACTGACATCAGCTCTTCTGTTCCAGAACTGGTGATTCCCGACAACGCCAACGTCTTTTACGCCATGAACACCTCGGCTAACTTTGACTTCCTGCTGCGTGCGCGGGGCTCAGCGGGTCGGCCGGTACAGCTGCGCAGCCGGTGCAGCACCACTCTCCCTCGGACTCAGTACCGCTCGAGCCTCTCGCTCAGGCTCAGCAAAGTCACGCTGTGACCCGTCAGCCTGCCTTTACACCACTAATCCAGAGCTG
The DNA here is from genome assembly GCA_006937985.1 of Aphyosemion australe. Classification (NCBI taxonomy): domain Eukaryota; kingdom Metazoa; phylum Chordata; class Actinopteri; order Cyprinodontiformes; family Nothobranchiidae; genus Aphyosemion; species Aphyosemion australe. The sequence continues at coordinate 6,021,303 of SSNS01000004.1, read as the reverse complement.
TGACAGAGGACGGATTAATGGAGGAGAAGAAAAACAAAACGAAGAGTTTCTGCATTCCAGCTAACCCTCAGACTTTATTTTGACTTGTTTGGGTCTCAGCATGAACTGTGCCAATATCTGCCCAGCCTTAACATGGAACAGTGACCTCTGCTCTTTACCCTTCCATAGATGTTTGCACATGTGGGAGCAGCAGAACTCTTGACCTCCGACAGTATTCTGATATAGAATTGTTCTTCTTTTTTGTGTCCTGTGATGTGTATCTAAAGCTTTACTTCGCTCCAAACAGAAACGTGTTGAATTTTAAGAAAAAGAAGATTTCTGATGAAACAGACGAGTGGACTGAGTGTTCAGTTCTGTTTGAGTTTGTTAGTGAATGAATGGATGAACCTTTAACAGTATTCTGAATGATGATAACTGACCGAGCAAAGATATGACGTCAGTGTTTTCTCCAGTCGGGCATCCTGACTGGCTTGTGCACAGTGTGCACTGTGTGTGTGTGTGTGTGTGTGTGTGTGTGAGTGTGTGTGTGTGTGTTCTGCCCTACTCATTTTGTGAGCTGTGTGACGAATGAAGAGCATTCAGATTGGCTCCAGTAGTTGGTTTTATCAGGTCCAAGCATACTGAAATGGCCTTACCTGCCCTATCTCCAGGGTGTTCACATTCAATCTGAGCTGCTTTGTAATGCAGAATGCCCTAACCCCCCCATTATCAGCATTGGGAAATAAAAGCACACACAAAAATACAAGAACAGAAAAGAGATAGGCTTCCTGCTGAAGCAAAAAAGCATCCTGCAAAGCGTCTTTTGCATGTTTGTCCCCGCATACCTTCCTTAAAAGTTGCACTGGCCAGGTGGTTGAAGATGCCAAGGATGCGAGTATAGAAGAACCACTAAACCAGGTGGTTTTATTCCCTCTTTACTTAACATTTTACTATTTTATTTGTGACTTTTTATGTGTTTTTATAAATAGGCCAGAAATATATTCATACATCTGTGACTGACCCATGTGTTTACTTCTAACTGAACTCAGATTTGTGTAAGTGCCAGAGTTTACTGTGATCTTTATTATGATGCCAGAAGCCAAAACACACACACACACACACACACACACGCACACGTCTTAAACAGTTTCTTTTCTCAAAGCGACAGGTGTGTCATGATTTCATGACCTGTTAATTCTCCCCAGTTACCATGACGACACTCCAGCGAAAACTCTGGACTCATAATAGCATCCCAGTTTTTTCTTCCTTATTATTATTATTTTTTTAAATAATTGTCATTTCCTGTTCACACTGCCAAAGACTGTCCTGAAATAAATAAATTATTGCCATTCTAAAGGTTGTTTTTAAGGGTTTTGACTCAGCTGACTGTTTGAACCACGGTTCTGTTAAAGCTGAGCTCAGCTTTGTTCTCCCATCTGTCCACATGATGGACAGCGTCCCTGCTTCTGTTTGGACTCACAATACTTGGACCAGGGGCTGTTCTGGACACGGCCCAAGTTATTTCGCTGACTCGAAGACATTTTTGCTGACTTGAGGGAAGAAGGCTTGACCTTCAATTTCACAAAACCGGGTTTCCTCCGATCGAGTTGAGCATTTTTTAAAAATAGCCCCAGGAAGTCAGAGAGAACTGTCACAACAATTTATATCAAAACTTAAAATAGACATAACCGAGACGGTTAAATCGATGTTTTATCAGCTTTTATGAACTCCTATTTAATCTCTTGTGTCATTTTTTCAGGAGTTAGCTGTCTCAGTGCAACTATTTATTTGAATTAATGTCATTTGTTGGTGTGTTTAATCTCAGTCCTCTGACAGATAGGTCAGTGAGGGCAACAAATTAACTGTAACAGGTGGGTAAATAAGTAAAGTTTATTCATATAGCAGCTGTCACTGAGAAGAAAAATGATGGTGTTTTAACAGTTCAGTAATATAAGGATCAGCCTGACCATGTAGAGCCCTGAAAGTTCTAGTCAGGATCATAAAATCAATCCTAAAGTTAATGAGTAACCAGTGCAGAGACATCAGAATAGGAGTGATGTGAGCTCTTCTGTTTGCTCCAGTTAGGAGCCTCGCTGCAGAGTTCTGGACCAACTGAAGGCAGTCAAGGGCTTTTTTGTTAAAACGTGAAAAGTGTGTTACAGTAATCTAGACGGGAGGAGATAAAGGCATGAATAAATGCTTTGTTTACTGCAGATAGGGTGATGGTGGATCAGAGATTAGGAGTTGGTCCTGTGACCCCGATCTGCAAAACTAACACATCCTAATTTAAATGTTTATGAAGAAAAACAGGTAAAAAAAACATAAAACAGATTAAATCTAGGAGGACGTATCTAACAAAAATGATAAATAGCTACTAATCTACGTAAGAATATCTAATTGAGTTAAGAGAAAAATCAAACAGATAAAGGCAGATGGATGCATTAGAATCTAAAAAAGGGTTTGGTCCCTGCAGTGGTTGGTTGTTTTGCAAAATTGAATGGTTCTTCTAGAAAGAAGTGTATGAAATAATAAAAACCAGAGTTTAAAATGTATTCATCAGAGACGTTTTGGTACAGCAGGAGGTGCTGAAGGAGTGGGAGCTGGACTGATGAGACTCTGTGTGTGTGTGTGTGTGTGTGTGTGTGTGTGTGTGTGTGTGTTCTTGTACTTACTACATACAGAGGACCAAAACAAGTTTTTAACCAACAGAGTGAGGACATTTTTGTGGTCCTCACTTTTTTTAAAAGCTTACCAGTTGGTTTTAGAGGTACGGTGTGAATTAGGTTTTTGTTGAGGCTAGGGTTAGGAATACAGCAACACTGGTTATAGTTAGGATTAGGGTATGGGTTAGGCATAATACAGTCACTAAAATGAATGGAAGTCAATGGATGGTCCTCACTAAGAGAAAGACAAACGTGTGTGTGTGTGTGTGTGTGTAAGTGGGGGACATCAGACACATCGTTTTTATGATTTGTTGGCTGGGACAGATTCATCACTGACATTTAATGGAAGCTACGTCGTCCTTGAATGTTCACCGAGTGAATCTGAGCAGATCTCAGCTCATGCCAGAGAACAACCATCAGATCAGACAGAATGTTGCTCAGCACAGACATACTTTAAGATAAACACATGAAAGGTCTGCTCACAATACAGTGCAGCATTGTTAGTTATCAGCAGGGACTCATAGACCCGAGGGAAATGTTGCACTTTAAATGTCATCTCAGAGCATCTGAAACAGCATTTAGACAGAAATATTCAGCATCACTAAAATATGGAGGTAACCACAATCACTCTGCTTCCTGTCTGTCACGCTGAGCTTTGTTTTCATACATCAGACCGTTAATCAGTGGATTTGTCTCTACTCTGTGTGGAGGAACAACCAAACCGTCCTTTGGCTCTGGTTGTGGAAATCCTCTGACACGTTTCAGGACAGAAGGCTTTTTGTGTTTGCTGCAGCGGCTCCGTCTTACCACCAAAGCCTCGTTTAATCCGTAAGAGCATTGGAGCGTGACACCAGATTGTTTTATCTAGTCTACTGAAAAGAGTGGCAGCAGCTTAAGATCCATCTGTCTCAATTCCCCACAATTCAACATGGTGCCAGACAGGGTTTAGATGGGAGGGGTGGGGCAGCGTCCTTGAACTAGTTCAAATAATCTGAGCTTGTTTTTGACCCAGATGGTCACACATTTAACCATTTGATCTATCTATCTATCTATCTATCTATCTATCTATAAGCAAGACAATATTGTCAAATTTACCGTTTGTTTTATTGACTTAACTTTGGGGAAAAAATCTTTAAAAACTAAAATCTGTCAGTAAAATAAACACTGGATAAAAGTTTTATTAACATGAGAAGAAATCCACAAACTTGTAAGATGCTTCACGAGTCCTTGAATGCTCACACTTTAATGACAAACAGAAAAAAAGATTACAACAGGAATAAGTTTGCATTTTTGGTTTACGTTTGGGCAAAAGAAGGACAAATATATTAAACAAGACAACAAATCAAGCAGGACAGTTAAATAAATGGGTAAATCAGTTATTTTAATTTTGCTCGTGAAGATACCAAACCTTATGCACACTAGATAATAAAGCTCTGAAACAGTAAAACTTTGGTTCACAAACTTATCAAAAGTCTGGAAATTTGACAAGTAACTTTAAACTAATAATACTGTATCTGTAAGAGCTTAAACAAAAAATAATAATTTTCAGCCATAAATACAGTAATTTTGGTTAAGGTTTCAAACTTTGGTGGCTCTCAGTATGCTGATTTTGATTTGCATCAATGTTTGAAATGTTGCACAGGTCTGCAAGCAAATCCAATTATAATTCAAATTTTAACAAAACCTGACGAGGACAGAAAAAGTACTTTATTCTAAATCTGATGAGCCAAGATGCTGGGGGTTTGTGACTGCGTTCACTTTGAGCTGCAAAGATGAAAGAAAAGATTCTTAAAAATAAATAAACCCTTACTGAGGTGTAGTATTTTATTGATGTTATTCAAAGAGTCTTTAAGTGAATCCCAGTGATAAATAAAAGAATTGCACAGCCATCGTTTGATTTGTCAGAATAATAAAGTGTTATTTTTCTTTAATGTTTTCATTTGCCATCAACACAGATAGAAAAGACTTGGTTTGAATCTAAATGAGGAACATTAGCAGTAAAAACTAAGAACCTGTGTAGATTTAGTGTTTTTGTTTCAGGAAGATCATCAGCAGCTGTGATCTGCTGCAGACACAAACGAGATGGAGACAAAACAATCAGGGCTAGAGGAGACGTTTAACTAGAGAAAGGTGGACTCTGAAAATCAGGTTTTAAAAAGCAGAAGGAGAAGGTTTGATCTGTACCGTCACTCTTAGATGAAATGTTATTACTTTGGTTAAGATGGAAAATAAAATACGGAAACTATCAGAAATATTTACTCTAATGATATTTATCTATTTATTTAGCTGACAGCATAAAAGACAAAAAAGTGTCAAACACACCGACCCCAATGTGTAAAACCAGGTTACCTGAGTAAAACAGTCAGAACAGTTCAAACTAAAGACTCATAATAAAAGCCCACATCCATGTTTGTAATGAAAGTCTGACCAGCCACCAGATTTGTCCCACTCCCACGTTAAACACATAAAAGACAAGATATCACCACTCTCCAAAATAATGCAGTCCAAACGCCACGCCAACCCATGAAAAACTACACACCTACAGTATTTAATCTGGACTTGTTGTCATATTCTTATGTTTGCACTTGATTATAGTTGTTTGTGTTACCAGTCTAGTAAATAAAAATGGTAAATGAATGTAGAAGGATCGTTGGAATCTAGTTTTCCATTTGTTCTTCTTTAGAAAACCAAATTCTTCCCATTTTAGAGAGTTTCTCATGCCTCATCATTACTCTGCCTATGTAGTCAGCAGATATTAAAGTTACACACTGTATAAGTAGCCTAGAAAACACATGATTTCTCCTCATTTCCAGATAAATCATCTTGTTTTAACATCAACAAAAGCCTTTTTCCCCTGCGGACGCTCTCCGTGTTATTGCACGGTAAAGATGTTCACTTGGTGTGAGGCTGAAACAAACATGGTCCTCTAAGGTCACACGTTTCCGTTAGTGAGGAAACTCCTTAATTCCTTTGTGTTCCATTAAAGACCTACTGAGGCCCGAAAGCACGGCCCTCCTGGAAGTCGTAGTCAGCCGAGGGGCGATTTAAACGATGCTGGAGCTCATTTCCATCTTCGACACGGAGAGGTGACGCTTTGAGCATCTCAGGAAAAGAAATGGCAGTTATGATGATGGTGGTGGTAGTTTAGAAGGTCAGGCGTGTTGCACGGCCAGCTCCTGCCCTATGAAACGGCGCAGACGATCCAGATACTGGCTGTACAGCTCGATGTCGTTGTGTCCCGCTCCCTCCACCCAGAGAGGCTCGACGGCTTTGGGGCAGCGCTCGAACAGGGCCAGGCCGTGAGAGAAGTCAATCACCTCGTCTTCTGTCCCGTGGATGATGAGCACAGGAGAAGTGATTTTTGACACTTTCTCGATGCTAAAAGGTGGAATACAAGCAGAACCAAGGTGTTAGAAATAGAAAAGGCCTGGTTCAGCTGCACAGCACTCAGAAATGAGTCAGTGTTCTGCAGGTAAGACTAGAAGTAGCAACGTTCTTTTAAATAAACGTCATTGGTTTAAAAAAAGGGAAATATTGTCTTGTTTTAAACTACTGATTCATATTAAGCAGTAACAAATGTAAATCTAGACTACAAACATCAAATCTGGAGCACAGATTTGATCCCACGGGATTGCTTTAGAAATGAATAGTGACAGAAATTAGATCTGATGCCTAACCAGATAGATAAACATATTATTTCACACAGAAACCAGGAGAAAAAGATTCAGACAGATACTCAGAGCTGCTGCCCACTCTGAATCGGAAGACTGGTGGCCTGCTCCTCGCCCACTTACACCACACTTTTGATTTATACTTTACACAGAGCAACACCCTCCATCTTTTATAAATAGCACAATATTCTATGTATTTTCCAGTATTTTTATACGATACCTGCCTTTATTTTTATTTGTCATTTATGTATTGAGTCCCGTGTTCATAATGAACTGATTAAATGAAAATAAAGTGATGTGAATCTGATTTAACGCTGCTTCTGACCCTCGACAAACTCCAACAAAACAGCTAGTGCAGCAAGACGCACCCTCACAGATGACGGTAGCAGTTTTCAGTATTCTGATCCAAGAGATTTGTTTTATTAGCAAGATTATTTAAAAGTAGATATGCCAAAAAGAAGGAGAATGCAATGACTCACAAATGTCATTAGCAGAACAAACAAAAAGTATTAAAGGAAAAGTTCCACCCTGACTGAATCACCAGGTCACAAGAGGGTCAGCTCATAAACACACACTACAGAGAGACGTGCAGACACCAAAGGTCAGGTTGGAACGGTGATGTAGCGTAGCATGCATGTAAAAGGAAGCCTGATTCCCTAACAAGGACACCTACAGTTAATATAATTAACACATGAATTAAGTCATCACCAAAAAAGATTATCTGACTTTTGTTCATAAAATTGCAATAAGTTTCCCCAAATCTCAAGAAAAGTGTCAAAATTTTTAGGATGGGTTGACATGATTTTTCAGAGATCTCACACATGAATGGAGAAAAAAAAACCTTTTTGTTTGATTTTTCTGGAAAATTACATCTCAGGCCACACTGTTGTTAATATGTAATAAAAGTAGGACCAGGTGTATAATATACCAGTACTCAGAAATGGGAACAATAGAGAAAAATGAGCTGGAGTATTAGGATATCCTACAGCTGCTGCAGCCAACAGCACTTTGGTTTCATAAAACACACAAAACAATCATTTTCATAAAAAACCTCTGCAGAGACTTACTTGGGGAAAGCATCAAAGCAGTAGGTTTTCTTTGTTTCAGGAAAGGCCACTCGCATACCAGAGGTCAAAGGTGAGTGAAGAACCACAGCTGCACACTCGTACCGGGACGCCAGGTCCACGGTGGGGACAGTACCAATACTCTGGCCATACAGGATAATGTTCTCTGGGGTGATGCAATACCTGAAAGAGAAAGACTTAAATAACCAACAGAGTTTTTACATTAAAAAATATTTTAGAACAGAAGCGTTTTTATTTGTTCCTCCTTGTTCCCTCCTGAGAAGAAGTTGGCCTGCCAAGTCAACTATTTAAGCATCTTCAGAGAGAATCTGCTCACCCTGGCAGGCTGCTGAAGATGATGAAATGAATAGAAAAATTGCTTTGCATTCAAGTGGAGATGCAAACCATGAAGTCTGTCTTTGCTCAGATTTAGATGCATCCTCTGGATGTAGATGCTCTACCATCTTTACCCACTTATGTGGTTGCACATTTAAAAAAAATAAAATAATAAAATTCTAAACACATTGGTGAAAAAATAAATTCCTAGAAAACAGAAAATCATCTCTAAAGGAACATGTGGGCTTGTTTTTGTCCAACCATACCGCGTACGCAGAGCGTGCCACGCAGCATCTATGTCAGCATAGAGGTTCTTCTCAGTGGGCTTCCCGGTGCTGACGCCATAGCCCGAGTAGTCGTAGGAGAAGATGTTACAGTTGATGCGAGTGCCGAGGCCGATGTAGAAACTGCTCATCTGGCCCAGGTCGATGGCATTTCCATGAGAGAAAAGCAAAGTAAATCTGAAGAGAAAGAATTTGGAAGAAATATTAAACAAATGCTCTTTCACAACTTAAAAACGTATCAATCCCTCTATAAATACAAGTTAGCCTAATTTGTGCCTAGTGTTTGTGCAGGAAATACACTCAACTTGAACAAATGCTGCAAAATGCCCCTGAAGTTGGGTTTTTGATGACCGCCAAATCACTGATGCTCTTTTTAGCTCAAGTGTTGCTAAACAAGAGCTCTAAAACACAAACACTACAAAGGTAGCGTGTCTTTGGTAAGTTAATCAGCAACAGCTTATATCAGCAGGGTGGTTATCACAACCAAAGGTAGAGTCCTATTCGTGAAGTACAGCTAATGTTTAAACCAGCATCATCCAGCAACGCACCAAACACCACAGACCTTCAATAACAATAAACTGTGGGATTAAAATAATATGTTTTTGCTGATATCAAAAATAAACTTCCAAACACAAAAAAAATCCAAGAAAGAAAAAAAAAAGAACAGTGGTCCATTTTAAAAGCTGGAAGAGAAAACAGAGTCAGCTGAGTCAACAGGGAAACAAAAAGACCTGGAGCGGTCCGGGCAAGTAAAAAGGATGTTTATACACTGGTGATAAAACAACACCTTATATAAAAAACAAAAAGCTTGGGAAACACCACAATCGGTTATTAAAAGTAGGAAAACCTTTCAAACTGCTCACCTGGCGCTTGGTGCACAGCGAATGTACATGCAGCCAACCTTGTTCCCTCGGCTGGAGCGAGTGAAGAACACTTCCATCATGTCCAGCTCTCTCTGAGAGTACTGAAACTCAGCTCGCTCCGTCAGGTGAAGCTTCCATCTCCCCTCCGCAGCTCCAGGTGCTCCACTTCCTGCGACAGCAGCTCCACTCCTGGACCGCACGCTCGACGTTCCGGTAGAGCCCGGCGCGGCAGAGCCCGCCTCTGGGTCTGGCAGGAAGGTGTACGTGGGTTCTGGAGGCAGGAAGGCGAGCTTGGCTGCGATGCGGCTCGGGCAAGGTGGGCAGCAGAAGAGGCAGCAGAGCTCACTGAGAGAGAGGCCATTCATCCTTCACTGTGCACAGGGAGGACAACACCATCATTGTGCTGAATGAATCTACAATCACAATGCTAACACAAGACCTTATGTACAATGAGGGGGGTGGGATGGATAAGGATTTTTTTTAGCAAGATGAGAAACAATTTTAATAATTTCACTTGCTTTTTATCAAATACGAGCATTTTCAAATGAATAACCCTCAAACCATAAGAAAATTTTATTTTTTTTACATTTCTGGTCAGCCAAACACTCTCAGTTGGGTCTGGAAACTGATAGAGTGATGCAGATTTCTCATTGGGTAAACCCCAATAAACCATGACAGTGAAGGTATTTATAGGGTTGAAAGAATTTCCTGAAAGACATGTATGTTTGGCATGTGCTGATCACACACTCACACTCACACACACACACACACACACACACACACACACACACACACACACACACACACACAATCTGAAACTTGAGCAGCAACTGAATCGTGATGAAACGCATTTGAGCTACTAATAGGTATAGAATTGAGACTAAGTGGAATTAGACAGATTAACTACAAGATATATACATTTGAGACATTTTCAAAAACAAAACACATTCTTACAGCAGACTATAAACACAGTTGAGAACATAGATATAGTCCTACCTGTTGAGTTGAAGTTGTCTTTGTTTACAAAATAAACGATGAACGAACAGACAAACCAAGTGGGGTAAAAATAAAAATCCAAAGGAGCTTCAAACACAGGATGCTGCGGTTTAGGTGTCCTGTTAGCAGAACAAGGAAAAGAAAGAGGAGCCAACCAGCTGACAGGGAAGTGTTAGACTATTGACGAACTATCGCCATTGCTTTAAGTCGACTGAAGTCCAGTTTCCACCCATTTCCCAACAGTTAACGAATGATTTCCAATTGCGAGTTATTCGAAAACTCAAGTCAGTTTGTATTCGCGTCTTGTTAGTAAAGTTGAAGCGTTTTTAACGGAACTCAAACGCACAATAAGACTCCCGGATCCAAACTAATTATAAACCTCTTCAAAAACAGGTGATAACCGAAGGAAAGCAGCAGTAAGTTGTATCATCTCACAGAGAGAAGCTTTTGTCTGCGCACCAGCTAACAGCGGCTAGCAGGACATAAACACGGCTAGTTGGTGAAAACAAGGCTCCTTCGCGGACTACTTCCGCTAACATAAAGTTTCAAACGTTTCAGTTTGTCTCCATAAATCCATTTCGGACAGTTCTGGTATCTCCTTTAACCTCACGGACACCGTCTTCTCATGTTAGTAATCCATGTCCGTGTGGTGTTTTCCTTCGTCTTTGCCGTCCGTTTCACCGCATCCGGAAGCGACAGCTGACCGGATATGACGCACCGTGTTATCAGCGAGGGCGACGACGTGTTGTAAAAAAATGACACATTTTACGATTTTACCTTTACTGCCAAGTCGTTCTCTTCCATTACTAAGGTCCACAGAACTCCACACGAGGGTGGGAAGTGTGAGTGAAGAGTCAGAGTTACTCAGCGCTGAGAGCAGAGAAGTTTGTAGCAGAACAACTTATTTGTCAGTCAAATTAAACGCTCTGTGATCGTATCTTCAGGCTATGGCAAGTCGTTTTAACATTAAATTAAACCACATTCTTTACTAAATATCACTTTCTTAAATGTCAATAACAGCATTCCTCTAACAAAAACAGTTCTTACGTGTCTAATAAAATGAACGTTATCTAAAAGTGTATTTCTAAAGGTAGAAAAGTTGAACCAGAGGATTATTTTGGATGCATTTGATACATTTAATATGCATTAGCCATATCCATTATCAAGTTTCTGCTATTTGAAATTAAAAATTCATCTTCTATGTAATTTGTTCTAAATATCTCAAACATTCTCATTTCTTAGGAAAACTGTAGCCATCATTTTCTTTTGTGAGCTTTAAGTTTGCAGAAATTCATAAGTATTTTTCTCCAGACCCAAAATAAACAGTGTCTCATTCATATATGGTGCTAGTTTTGTTTGAATGCCAAAATATACCAGATACCAAAAACAGCTTTTAGTTTTTGACATCTAAAATTAAACCCATGACTAAGGGGATCTTTTGATTCTTCATTTGTTAACTCATTTATAAAAATTGTGAAAATACAAAAAGGCTATCAGAAATGCTTTTCATCGCTACTTTCATTAATTTATATAATAAATAACAATTTTATTGTCTCCTCATCCAATTAAAGAAAAAAAGCCACTCTCAATCATGTCAAACGTTTCTGATGGAGAGAACTGACTTTTGATAAAGGAGTGATCAAACTTGGTGCAAGCAGAAATAGACTAAACTCCACTCACTGTATTAAAAGTTAAGCCATTTTCTCATTTAGAGTTTGGGTCGTGACGTTGTCGGTGGAGTAATGTGGTGACTAACCAGGCCAGTTAAGTGAAAGAGTGTGTGGGTGGAGTCCTGAGTCTAATTATCAGAAGTTATGTAAAGAAAAGAAAGACGCCATCACAGCTGAAAATAGGGAAGTGAACTGATATCATTCTGAAAACATGTTTTTCATAAAATGTAAATAATTCTAAACATAAATAATATTCAAATAGATTTAGAACAATTTTAACAATACTTCACTATCTGTTTGAAGGCACTGGAACACTCACCAGTTACAAAAAACAACCAATCATTGATTTCTTATCGAGATGTTTAATGCATTCAGCTCAACACTTGACTCGTTTGTTTTTATGAAACCAAATAAAGCTGCATTTTAGGTGAGATTTAAAAATTAAACTGAATTTTACAATGAAGTACCAGTCTTTATCCGCTCAGGAATGATTAGAAACCAAACAACTGGCTTTGAGTCATTAATGACAGCAACCACTGAAGCCCTTTGTCTGCCTCAAGGTTATGTTTGTACTTGTGTTGTCGTGGTGAGCCTGAGAGCAAACACCAACTGGGTGAAGCTAAAGGAAAGTACCAGTCTAAAGAAGCAATGTAACTATTAGTGTGTCAGTATACATTAGTAGAGTCAAGTAGCTTTATGTGAGCTCAATCACAAGATTAATAAATACAACAGACTAGTGTAATTTAAAATAAACTTTGTGATTTTATTGTTTTATACTTATTCTTACGCATCATACAATCCTAACTCTTAAAAGAAAGAAGAAAAAAAAAGAACAAACAAAATATATCTGGTGGTGTTTCTGTGGGACTGGAGTGCTGAGGGACAGAAACTAAAGCTCTGGTCTTGTATTTACCTCTGTGATGAACCAGGTTGCAGGTTTTTATTAGTAATAAAACAGCCTTGCATGTCGAAGACATTGCTTGTTAACAACTATTCTATCATCAATACACAGGTATGCTCGCCCCAGTCGCTGGCGCCAAGTCACAAACAGTCAAAGCAACTTTAATGAATCATTTGTCTCTCACCTCACCACGAGTGAAGATCATTCGATTTCTGCCTGAAAACGGTAAACAGATCATTTCATAACTGACATCCTCTTGTTTTGTGTGAATTGTGGTGGTTTACATTCAAACTGCTCATGTTTATTTAAAAAGTATCAAGTTGAGAGTTTGGGAACTGATATGAGCAGTCATTAGGAACAGGTGCAAATCAAGCCCCAAGATTTACACAGTCCGATCATCAGACGTACATCCTGCAGTTAAATCAGACGTTTGTAACCTAGCGAGTCTGAGGATTCTGTGATTATGCACCAACAACCAGTCCCTGTGAGGGGTGACAAATTTAGACCTTTTCACTTTTCAAGATCCGCTCCATCTGAATTTCCATTTTCCACTAGATGTGAGACTAAGGAATAAATTAATCACAGTTAAGAGTGTTCTCACCCTTACAGGTAGAAAACCTCAGTATTTGCAAGCCGAGACATCATCCACACTAACAGGAATCCGAGCGGAGTCAAATACTGATTCCACCCAGATCCAAAGTGTAATACTTTCACCACAAGCAAAGCATTACTCACACCCTGCACAAACCTCGCTGACTTTTATGGAAATAACACACCCTGCAAATTCTTTGAAGTGTTTCTACTCCTTTATCATAAATATTAAATGATCAAGATCAAGCAACATTTACAGGGGAGCTCTAAATAATGAAGACGAAACCTCGACCGCCCCCCTGAATCTCACCATTAACACTCAGTAACAGGATAACAGCATGAACTGGGATCTCATGTTAATAAAGGAACATTTGAAGTTTGTTAATCTATCTTTGTAAAACAGAAGCCAGGTGAGGATATGAGCTCTGAGCTGGTTACTGAAAACACTGAATGTTATGTGTAATAACTTTTAAATAATAGGGAAAATAAGTAGGGGAACATAGTGCCAACTGAGGCACTTTTTTTTTTTTAGATAATCATGAAAAGCACTTTAATACACATAGTACTATTCTTCACCTTAATCCACCACCTTAATCTGGCAAAAATCTACATTGAGATTATACTATATGAATTATAGCATTATGTTATTTACATTTGAAAAAACACCTGTAGAGTCCTGTTAACTTGAACCTCAAGGTTCCAGCCATGCATTGTGCTACTGCTGAGTGGCCTTTTGAACATTCAAGCTCCATTTCAACATGTGCAGCCTCAACAGAGTCTGTTTGACTGCAAACATGCATGAAAGTTCGATCTTCCTAGAAGAAGCTAGCAAGAAGCAATCTTTGCATTAGGACTCGTCGGAATCGGAGCACATTGTAAAAGCACGGGATGGCGACAATCTGTACTGCAGCTGAGCAGAACGTTACGTGTAGAGCAACTGCGACCCAGGTCAGTTTTCATTCAGCATGCGTCAGTGGTCTGCTGGTGGTTAGAAAAACGCGGAGCTTTACTCGCACTCCGAAAAACAGAAACAGCACACCGCCTTAAACAGAACATCTCATCACTCAAACAAGGCTTTTTTGTTTTCTTCTCTGTATACATTTCAAACAACCTGAAAAATGACCAAGATGCTGAACAAAACCAAGTTGGTGTGGCACAGAGTTTGTGCTCTGCAGTTGACACTGTTGTGCTTTCGTCTCCACAAACATTTAACTGCACAATCTTAATTGGAACAGCTAAACTGGACTCTACTTTATGAGAGCTTTGTAATTTTAACTTTTGTGGTTATATAATAAAGATGGAATTACTTAAACATAATTGATAAGTACAAACCTTACTGATTTGCTGACACATGCTGCCAATCCTCCAGCACAGACCAACCAAACAATATAAAATAAATAGAATGCAATCACACAATTCAAGCTAACTAGAATATATTAATATAGATCTTCTGATGTCATACGCTCATTAAAACAAAGGAAACGAGAGAATTCATTCACTCAGTTATGTCAAGGTTCTCAGACCCCCCCCCCCCCCTCCAATCATGCACCCGGTTCCCAATTGAATCAATATAAAGAGACTTCAGGAAAATGCTGAGCCTTTGGGGATCAATGTGTGGTAATCTAGAGTAAAAGAGATAAAAGAAAAAAATTCTGATTTAATAATAAGAAGCTGACAGAATGTATCCATCCATAAGAAAGTTTTTCTATTCCAAAGCCCTTAAAAGGTCTGACACAGGAAGTGTGTATGTTTTGTGTTATTCTAAACTCTTCTAATGTTCCAATGTGTCATCATCTGGCTGTGGCACATTCCTTTACCATCTTTTCCCCAATGTCGTCAACCACACAAGGATTGTACAAAAATTAACCTCTCGCGTTCACTCCATGATGAAATAAGGTCAAATTAAAATGGCTTCCCTCCCCATGTCCACCAAGCCCCTACAGCTCTCTCCCTAACTCCCGAGCAATCTCACACAATCACAAGCAAGCGCACACACGTGCACACACACACGCAATCACACACACTCAGGTTCAGCTGCAGTCACTAGCGGGGAGAGAGAGGGAGGAGATTTTAAGGAGAGTGTCCGGACTTTTGCTGCAATCACTTCATCCCACCCCGCCCTCCCTAGACTACCATGAACTAATGAAGCCATGATATCAGGTGTTTCCATCCAAGTCGCCACTCGTCAAATTCACAAAGTCAGAGAGACTTTTTATTGCACTTAGTCCTCATAACTTCTGAATTTTCTCAGCCACCACGATGGGATTCTCCTTGCGTAAGCGTGCGGCCGCTGCACTCCGGTAATCGTAGGGACACTCGTGTTTGTCAGAGTAACGGTGAATGGCACAGAAGACATTGCCACAGCGACAGTCAAAACCTAAAGGAAGGAGAAACAAACAGGTCAGTCAAACAGCGTCGCTCTGTGGAAGAACACAACTACAAACTCGCTCACCAATTGTGATATTTTTGTTTTACTATTTTACATAAAAATGCCAGTAAAAAAACTGCATAACGGGAGGGCACCTTAGAATGTGAAGCCCTTTTTGTAAGACACACTATGCCGGCAAATCAGTGTAATATTGCTGCTACGATGTGTCTTATGAACGCGCCGTGGCGGCATCACGTTGCAGGAATTTTGTGGTATTCATGCCGCCACGCTAGATAGTAATATCACGCCGAACTTGTGAATGCACATTAAGCCTTGGCGCTACAGAGCGTGGTGTCATGATCACGTGATGAATTAATGCTGAGCTACGGCCAGAAACTATATTGAAAATGAAAGTAAACACGGGCATAAGTTTTGTTTCTGCCACTAGATATTTTCTGTATTTGTTATAGTCCGTGCTTTTGACAAATTTAAAGGCAGTGGTGTAATGACCTAGCCTGGCAAGCCATCCTGTATATGTGAATATATAGTCTGGCCACGAACCATTGACGGCCCTCAGTCGTGAGGCGGAATCTACGGTTGTCTTTCAAAATGTCAGCACGCAATCGGATAGCGCTAGGACCAATCAGAGTAACGAACAACGTGACGTAATCATAGCGTCGGAAAAGCGGGAGACATTAATGGCGTCTAACATCAATGATTTCTGTTGTTTTTGTATGAAAAACATGCAAATATCAGGTGTACTGGGACATTGCACTACTTTGTTTGATAAAAATAAGAAGCCGCTAAGTATATCCGACAGACTTACGCACATTGGAGTCTAAATAATCCAATGTTGATGACAAAGCCGTTTCAAACGAACGTGGTTCCTGCGTTGCCGCCATGTTGCTTGGGTTCGCGGCCGCAGCGCTGACGTCATCAGCTACTCCCGCTCTGTGATTGGCCCAAAATATAGAGTGCTGTGATTGGCTCAACCAAAACTATAGCGAGCTGTGATTGGACAGCCAGAGCAGCGGAGCAGGCTGCGGGGGTTCCAATGAAGCGTGCCTAGACCAAACTCGTTGCGGCGTTGCGACTGTCCATCGCCGAGCTGATGGATGTTTAAATCAGGCTCAACTCTGAGGTCTTTCTGTGATGAACCATGTTATGTTCAGACACACAGCGAGGGGTTTGCTCAGGTTTATGCTGAAATAAATTAATTGCCATCTGTAATTAAAAGGGCCCTGAAGCATTGCTACTGAATTCTAGTCCTGTAGGGCCACTGCTCTGCGTGTTTCAGACATTCCCCTGCTCCAGCACATCTGATTTAAAGATTGAATCATCTCTTCAGCATGTCCTCAAGTATTTCAGAAGCCTGTTAACAGTCCTGAACCTTAACTGAACAGTCCTGCGGCTGCCCTAGTGCCTGCTTTAAGGCACTTTTGCTTTTAGAAATAAAAATGAACCAAGCAGCATGCACTGTAAAATTAATAATCTAAATTGTATGTTAGTATTTGAACAAAAATATGAACTGTGAATGAAAAAATAAAGACTTCTATATATCCAATATCAAAATAAAAGGTATTAAAGCCAATTTAAAAGCCACAACTATTTAACTGTCCGGTGAAGACTTCTAGGAAAACCAAGGCTCAAACACCTAGAGACCACAGTACCAGTTGTGAAGAGCTCATTGCATGAATGCATGCACAATATGTTCCTTACCAGTAAGGCCCACTTTTTTTCGGCAGGAAAAGCATCGGTTTGCTTTCTTGTTTTTATCAGGAGTTTGATCACCATCGGAAGCTTGTGCTCCTTCACCCACAGGATCTGACAAAACCAAAATATATAATTGGTTCAGAGAGCAAATAATTAGTTTAAAACAAACTAGAACTAAACAAAACATCTGGAGGAGTTCCCAACCAACGATTCCTACTCTTGTCTCAGGCAGACGATGATGGACACATCATAGAGGACAGGGAGTTCAAATGTGTGCCGCTTCAAGGTGGAAACAGACTTGTTCATACTTTTCACATGCACAAGGCAAACGTTTATAAAACTATGAACACTGGTGAGTACATTTACAAACACCAGAATGCAATAAAGGGCTCCATAGTTTCCACTACAGGCTAATAGGTCATACTGAACTGAGTCGTAAACTTTTCAACTGACATAGTCAAGAAAAGACTGACTGATTTCTATGCAGGGATCTCAAAATTAAATTTAATACCTTTTCAAGACTTAAGACCTTCCAAAATAAAATTAAGACTTTATCGCAATGAGCTAATCAACTATTAAACACTCATATATTCTTTTTAAATACTGCATTGCTTCATTTTCTAGTTCATCAATTGGCGGGACACGTCACGTCCGGGATGGCAAGGCTGTAGTGATGTGGTACGGAAAGTCACGTGGTACGGAAAGTCGCGGGGTTCGGAAACACAAGCAAACAGCTGGCATAAGGAGAACAAAAAATTATTTTGTTTTATTAGTTTACATGCATCTATTTGTCATACCCGCACTCAGAGGGTGTGAAAAAAGTGACAACTAAAATCTGCACACGCTTGTCCGAGCACGCTGGGTGACCCTAGTGCACAGGTAGTGACAAAATTTACCTTATTGCTAATGCACACACACAAAGTATGAACACCTATTTTTCCACCTTTAGGCCACCACTGTTTCTGTGTAAAGGTGTAGCTATGTGGTGGTTTATTCTAATTCTGACTGAAAGCAGGTGGAGGGAACCTTTGGGGATGGGCTAAAAGAGGACCCTTGAAGCAAGCTTTTGGGACCTTAAAGGAAGTTAAATGGACAGAATACCAGTCGTAATGTTGGCAGGAGTGAGTTCTACCAGGAAAGCTCATTGTTTACCAGTTATTACATTTTGTGGTCATTTAAAAACATATCCTTCAACCTTATGTACACAGTAGGCACAGATGAATTTGGAAAAGCTCCGGTACCCTCTCTAATTCTTACCGGTGGTGCTGGACGTACCCTCCTCTTCTCCTTCCTTATTTTCTGCTCGATCCGAGTCCACAGTTCCCGACTCTTGGGAGATGCTCATTGCTGTCATCTGTTCAGTAACTGGACTTGGAGAGCTGGGACTAAGGTCACAAAAAAACAATTTAACTTATTTTAAAATTTTCATACACACAACTTAAGACCAGTTAAAAATTCACAGATATAAGATAAAGTGCAAGGTTAGTAAGCACTTGCTTTTAACTACTGACATGTAGATTTATACAAGTATTTGTTTCAGAAATACAAGTTACAAAGCGATCATTTATTTTTTGCTTTTATTTTTGACCTGGAAAAATGCCAGCAATTATGCATGTAATGTTTTAGAGTATATTAGACAAATCCAGTGTTCAGGTGATAAAGTCATACATCTGTTTTTCACTCAGATAACCTAGAAATGATACTTCCGTTACACTGATTTCACCCAGAGATAAAAGAAATAAAAAAAGATCAATAACCAGGTCAATTAGACAAAGAATACTTCCTTGTGAGGCACATCCGAGTTAATAAAACAACCACCCTATGATTATACAATAATGGAGTTGAGGAGAAAGTACACAATATGTGACTTCTTATTTTGTGTGTGCCACATCAACTATGAGCTACAACGTAGCTACAGCTGCCCTGGGGCGCACTGACAGAGGCAAGACTGCCGAGCACTGGCGCCACCAGTCCCTCCGACCACCACCAGCAGGCAAGGCGGGTTAAGTGTCTTGCCCAAGGACACACAGCAGCATTCTCTGGCCGGAGCCGGGATCGAACCTGCAACCTTCCGATTACTGGACAACCTGCTCTACCTCCTGAGCTACTGCTGCCCTATTATAGTCAAAATATAAATTTTATGTTCAATATACTGACAAGTATCAAATATGGCACACTTTTTACACAATTATTACTTCAATCAGCTAGCTAAAACTGCAAAAGAAATTATAGTTACTGTACATTAGAACTAATTTGTGACATAATGTTATGTTTATTCATTTTATAGAGCTGAGTAATTACCTCAGCAGCCCATCTGTACACCTGGGTGTTTGTTCCTCTGGTGGGGTTCCTGCTACTTCTGTACTGAGCTCTGAGGTTGTGGTGTCCACAGTCACACTAGCTAATGTCGGTGATCCCGATGGTGATGTAGCAGCTGGAGGGGAAAAGACAAAAAATAAAACAAACATTCCGGCACCTATTATCCCAAGTCTATAGGTAGATAACTTCTTGCTTTGTTCCAAGTATATAATAGGACTCTTGTTGCTTTTGTCAATCAAAACCAGATGTTCAGGAGAAACAACACAAGCCACCTTTTGTTACCCGATGCCAAAGTAAAGGCCGCTAATGTTATCCAACCTCTTAGTAAGCTATTGAGCTCCCACTCCCTCATTCTCCCAATTGTATACAGCTTTTGAGTGACCCCCAGTGTTAAGTTCCAGCCCTTTCCACCTAAGAGAACTGCGTTAAACACCCCTGTTGTTTGTAGGTTGTACATCTCCCATCACCCTACCTTTTTCCCCCGGAGGGCTGGATCGGCCCCCTCCCTGTTGTCTCTGCAGGTGTTCCTTGTAGCAGACAGAGCACATGCCGTTGGTGCGGGGGTTTCCATAGAAACCACATCCCATAGTGCAAAGCATTGGCACTTGCGTCTGATTGGTCTCCTGAGCCATGCTCTCAGAGGGGAAAGGGGACTGGGAGAGGATATTCCTGAAAATGTGGTAAAATAAATGTCATTCAATGTCATAAATACTAGTAATCCATAAATAACGTGGAATCTGGTTCTATGGCATATATATGATAACTGAGCTGAAACAAACTCAGGGTTTATTTGACATCTGACAATACACAAATAGATCCATATTATATTAGATTATTATAGTCTTTATAAAAAGTCTGACAAAAGCTTATGATCCAGAGAAAACAATTACTCTTGACTTGACATTACAATTCAACTTATGTTTGAAAAGTTGCTAAATTACAAAAAAATATTACTTGTAAGACAAAACAGTGACTGATTTATGTTTCGTGTCCTGTCGTAAAGCATTCAAATCTGTAATCTAAGGACTTATCACTAAATCAATTTTGTAAAAACAAAGAGTATAAAAATGTGGCACACAATTCACATTTCAGAGGCAAGACGGTATGCGAGAAAACAAAGTAGTTCTCATTACAGTCTTCCGCCGCAAAGCAAATTGTTTTTTGTCAGGAAAAGTTACCATAAAAGGAACAAAAAACAAAATACGTGCCTCCTCCACAAAAATCATGTCATGGGGGCTAAATTTACCCGAACGCTACACTATGTTCGGCAAATAAATATGCAAAATTGCTTGAAAACCAATTGAAACTTCCAACTGTATCTTTAGAAGAAAACAACACCCGTCCTGAGCCAACACTGTAACATTAGCAAACAGCGTCGATAGCCGTTTGTCTGACACTGCATACCTACGTAAAAAAAAGGACAAAACTAAAGTTGTGCCCATCTGTTCAGTCAAAACTCAAAAGAAAACAAACAACTACGTCCTTGGTGACAAACAAACCAACGAATCTGAGCTATTTTAAATCGAAAAAAGCTAGCTTTAGCTGACAGACGTTAGCCGTGTTGCTAGCATAATCAGCCGACCCAAACTAGTGTTCTTCGCGGCGAGTTTAAAATTAGCAACACACAGCCGGAGCCCCTTCATAGTCATCTAGCACGAAAACAGTACCTGAAATCCAAGGTACCGGTAGCTGTCAGCGACCTTGAGCCTCAGATTTGGACAAGTTGTGTCCCAGCTGAGCGCGCGGCCTTCTATCCAGCGCGAGCTCCCGACATTCGAAACAACGACCATGACGTCATCTTGATCAATTCAGCGAGATGAAACAAATTCGTTTCACAGAGGGATGGATCTTCATTTTTACCTCCTACATTCCCATTTATTTCTGCTGTCATATCTTTTTGTTCCATTTTAAATTTATTGTACCACAAAATTATATTCAGCTGGTTTTTGTGTTATTCATGATTTTAGCATCTGGAAAAGACTGCATCTGCATCTTCTGAAACGACAACCACTCTTGACTATCCTCTCATTATCCTAAAACATTTTTCTATTTTTTCAGAGAAAGTTTCCTTCACATTGTTGATCAATATGCTTTTATGTTGTTCAATAAGAAATCAACAATGACATGGATCTCATCTGTGCTCATGGTGGTGGTGGGGGTCTGAGTGACATTTCATTGACCCTGTAAAGGGTCAGATTAGCACATACTGGCTCAAGAAAATGATTTAAAAATATGAAAAAGTTGCATAGTGTGGCTTTAACATTACTTAGTGCATTATTAAGGACTGGGGGTGTCTGCTTACTAATGCATTACATAATATGGTTAAGCAGTTGTTAACTTTATTTAATAGCTTATTAATGCTTAATAATGCACTAAGTAATGTTAATAAAGGGAACATCATTGAAAAGTGTTATCCAATGTCCTACATTCATATTTTCAAGGTAAATTTTTTATCTTTTTGAATAAAAATGACAAACATGATTACAGCCAAGTTCAATTTTCCTTAACAAAAAAAAACCTTACCAAATTTGACAGACTTTGCTGTTACATTTATTGAATATTAACCTCAGTGATAACACTTTACCATTTTACATTCAAATACAAGATCATGAAATTTGTCTTACAGCAAATGAAAATTGCCATGAGCTGTATTAACTCAGTTGAGATGCTCTTATATCTTGTTACAGTTTTGGAACGATTTGAATACTGACAAACAAAGCAAACCCAACAAACAAACCTGTATTAAAAGTCCTTTCCACATAGTGTTCACCAAAAAGTGCAAGTGAAGGAAATTTACAGACAAACTTCACATTTTAGATGAAATTACATTCTTTGATATTTGTAAATCTTATAAAGTCAAAGTTGAAGAATTAGGATGAGTATATAATATGAATTTTACATTGCATTTTGGCTGAATAAAATAATGAAGGAATGTTTTCATCAACAGAAAAAAATGCAATAAACAGTCTTGATGTCTACTTGTTTGGACTAATTTGCTCCATCGCCACATCACCCTCTTCTTTCTCTGTCTTCTGAGGAGCAAAAGGTCCCACCAGCCAGTTGAGCGGTGTGTTGTGTAGTAAATACTCCATGACACCATCCAGAGACTGCTGAACCTGGAAAAAGCATCAAGTATAATCAAGTTTATTGAAAAAATAGGTTACTGTAATTAATTAATTAATTAATTAATCTCAAATTATGCAAAAGTGATTATAGTTAAAGCTGCAATAGAAAATTTGGAAAACAATTTAGCTGTTAAAGGCAAACTTGGCAATTTTAGCTTGCTTTTAGCACCCCCTACTGTTTGTTTTGTAGAACCAAAAGTGAAACTTATCTCCTTGCTGTTTTTAACACCTTAATCTAACTGCTGAAATGTATCCTCAGCCTTCATTAGTGTCTACAGGAGCGGTTCATCACTAAATCAAACAAATCAGCTGTGTTCACGATCTAAAACATGCAGGAAACATGCTGGAAGCAGACTGCAGCGCCAGGTATGTCAGCTCTCAGAGACCGGACCGGCACTTTGAATTTGCAAGTATGATATTCTGTACACAGAGGGCGGTGGGGGTCTGAGTGACATTTCATTAACCCTGTAAAGGGTCATTTTAGCACACACTGGCTCAAGAAAATGATTTAAAAATATGAAAAAGTTGCATAGTATGCCTTTACATCATCTTTATTATGCCTCTTAACAACATTCTAACATTGTACACTTTTAAATATGGTGGAGATAAAAAAAAAAAATAAAAAAAATTCATAAAGTGGTTTTCTCACATTTGTCTAAAAACCTCCACCAATAACACGGCTTGGACCAAAAGCAACTATTGGACCATCCAGTTGTCAGTCTCACTGAACCACCGCACCTCCCTGGGTTCTCCACTCATTACATACTTTTGCAACAGAACACCACTGGTGTGAGAAACAGCTGGCTGCTGCCAATTCAAAAAGTCCCAAAAAGAAAAACACCATTTGAAGTCACGAGCAAAAAAAGACATTTGGACTTAGAAAACGGCGCTTGGTGTTTAGTACTGTTTTGTTTCCTCTGGTAATACAGGTGTCCGGTTCCGGCAGAAGCGTCTCAGGGAAGATACCCGAGGGGAGGGATGAGTGTTCCGTTACTGTGTTTGCGTTCAAAACCTAGCTTGTTGTGTAAGTTTGCAATAGCAGCTTTACATCGACATGTAAAAATAAGTGCGGAATAAACTTGATTTTAAACCAAATGAGAACAATTCATCTCAGGGGTATTTGCCATGAGTTTATACACCAGAAGGACCAATTGTGTTAAGTGATGCCTTACTTTAAAGGGACACTTTGCAACTTTTTAATTTTTTTTAAATCATTTCAGAGTGAATGAAAGGCCACCCAGCCCCTGTCGCCCCCTGTGGCCAGAATATTCCACTTGCAAATTCACAGTTGCCGGTCCGGTCTGTTGGGACTTAGAAAAAATTTGAGTTGACATACCCGGATCTGCAGTCTGGTTCCAGCATGTTTCCTGCATGTTTTAGATCATGAATGCAGCTGATTTGTTTGTTTTAGTGATGAATAACTCCTGTAGAAACTATAGAAGGCTGGGAGTACATTTCAGCAGTTAGTTTAAGGTGTTAAAAAGACGAATGCGCAGCGAGGAGAGATAAATTTTACGTTTGGTTTTGCCAACGAACACTAGGGGTTAGTTTTCGCTACACTGGAACAGCAAAAGCAACGACTAACATGATGCAATTAGTACCTGTTTCAAATGGTGGCGGCTTCGCTCCATAAGGTGGGGAGTGATGGTGCTTGCATTCCCCAGAGAGGACTGCAGTTCTTCGGCGGCTTGCCGTGCGCTGGTCAGCTGCTCCTGGACTGTACCCGGCAGACCCTGAGCACTTGAAACCACATTGGAGCATGCTGACCTCAGCTGGTCACTCAGACCCTGGACCATAGAAAGGGCCCGCCATTCCAGTTGCTGTGAACATGGAGTCGGAATAAAACACACAAAAAACTCAAACAGAAATATTCATAATTCCACAGCTTAGCACAATTAAAAGTGACTTCAAGATTTTCAGGAAAATTGATCATAATATTATGAAAAAAAATAAAAACAGTAAATAAATCCAGAAAAGGTTAAATTCTGACCTCAGGTTCATGTTTGGACCCATCTGGCTCTGATTCACTATGTCCTGCTCCTTCCTGTTTCTGCTTCCATTCGGTCCAGCTCTGCTGCAGCTGCTCGGAGGCTCCTGCTATCTGATTACTGGCTGTGCCCAGACTGGCACGGGTGCCCTCCACCAGGTCCAGCGTGTTGGTAATCTGAGCCACTGCAGCGTAGGTGGCATCCCTGGCTTTCCTTGCACGGACCAGGGAATGCTCCAGCGCCCTCTCCTGTACCTTGGCAGAGAGCTTCCCCAAACGTACAAAATAGCTGGAGCTGGATGAAGAGGAGATCACCTCGGAGCTGGTGGGTTCAGCCACAGCAACTGCAAAAAGGAAGGTGTTCATTTATTAAAAATACCAACATTATTTATGGTGTAACTAATTCAGAACGTTATAACATAAAAAATTATAAACAAAATATATTTAAAAAGTCAGAATAAATATTTGTTGTAAATATGCAGCATGGGTTAGGTTTGTTCTTTACTCCAATGTTGATGTTTTATCTCCACAAATAACACAAGCCTGGAGGAGTTCCACTGCATGGTGGTGTTGCTAATGCTAACGGTTAGCTTCTACTAGTCGAGACGTTCTCTGCTGTCTCCTGAACATTAAAACGACAACAGCCTTCCCCGTCACGAGTCCATGAATTTTAAGTGACAGTGTGATGTAGATCTGTCAGGTTTTTCTAATCCTAGAGTTTCACCGTCTATTTTCTATCAGAAGCTAATGCAGGAGATAGGTGTAGGAGACTATTTTCATGTTCAGCCTGCATGAAAAACTCAGAATGACCAATTATAATAAGAAATACCGGTAATTAAAAAATGCTTTTTCAGTGAAGGTGAATCTTCCTATACTCTTACTGGGCTAAAATTTGCTACAGTGGGCTTTGCCAGACCTGCTGGCCCCATCTCAACAACTTTACCTGGCTTCTTTTCAAATTCTTCAGCAAAATGAAAACTTTTTTTCTATGAAGACCAAGCAAAGCTTCATTTAGTTTTTACTTTAATCATTTTTTTTACCTAGTACATATTCAGAAAGCTTGATAATATTCAGCTTATTTTTGCATCATCTTTAATTTCATCTGATAATAAGCTACTGTATTAAACAGCACAAGGTCAATATAGGAGGATAAATGTGGCTCTGATTGTACTATTGCTCTTTTCTGTCATGTAATTACCGTTAAAAGGGACTATATCATGCAAAATCCACTTTTTGGAGCTTTTGACATTCTGTCAGTGTGCCCCAGGGCAGCTGTAGCTATAATGTAGCTCATCATCACCACTAAGTGAAGCATGCCCCATGATGCTTTCCTGGGCATCTAGGGTTACATGAAATGAATAAACTTTGCACAGGTGGATTTCATCGAATCCAAGCGTTTTACAGGTGAAACTCTAGCTGATTAGAGTGTGACACTTTGAGTCTAGAATATTGAACCTTTTCACAATATTCTAATTGTGTGAGATTTTGAATTTGGGGATTTCATCAGCTGTAAACCATAATCATCACAATTATAACAAATAAAAAATAAAAATATCTGGCTTTGCATGAAATGAGTCTATCTCATGTATTAGTTTCACCTTTTAAGTTGAATTACTGACATAAATGAACTTTTGCACCAAATTCTAATTTTCCGGGTTGACACGTCTCAAGAAAATAACTTATGAACAAATCATGTCTCCATAGTGCCAAAGGTAATCATATATGGGCCTGTCCTTGCTCTGAGAGGTAATAGCAGGACACAGTTCCTTTAATTGGTACCAAAAAACTTGATAGTTTTAAATTAGAGTTACCTAAAACAACAAAATAATGTTTTTTTGTTAATCAGCAAGGTCATGCATTCAGACTAATGCAAACATTACACATGTACTCCTTTTGCTTCAGTTGTCACAGCTTTTCAAACGTGTGTGTTAATGATCACGCTTACACACACTTGTTGCAGGGATATTCTAATTTGGAGTTAAAATTTGACGGCCACATTTTTTCCTATTGCAGTTTTTGATTACTCATAATAGAAATGACTACTTTTAAAACAGAAGTGTGTGAATGTCTGGATGTGTTGTGAAGAGCCTTGGGGGGTTGTAGAACCCTAGAAGGCACTATATCAAATATAGGCCATTTACCATTTAAAATATATCATCATCATCATCGGTAATTAATTCAAATTAAATTAAATAGGATTGTTGTAATTTACTGTTTAAGTGCTGTGATTATTTTTATAAGATATTTAACTGAGGTGTTTATTGCATTGGTTAGTGGATATATCGAGCTGCTATTTATAGTTTCTGCTGTATTTTCACAGCCTGCAACCCCCTGATGCCCCCTGAGCATTACTGCTATAATGAAGTATGACAGCTTTTCACAATAGCATGACATCACAGTAGCAGGTGTCAAAGCTGTGAGTCCTGGAAATCGCAGGTGCTACACAGGCCAAGTAAACAGAAGGCAAGTTCATTTGAATATCCTGCCATCCTCTCTATGAATAGAGTCTAACCATTCACCACATCTTCGCCTCACAGCAATGAAACCTGTTTATACACCATTCCTGGGAAAAGTCTCATTAAATATTGTCCAGACACCTTTATTTGCTGAATCCTTTCAGAACACCCCAGTCTTTCTCTCAGGAGTAGACCTGCCCCTGGACTTCTGGACTGGTGATGCTTTCCTGATTTAGTGTGAATACTGACCCAGCTCCTTCTCAGTGAGCGGCAGGTGCTGGTCAACCCAGTCCTCCGATCGGCTGAGGGCCAGGCCCATCCCACTGCTGACCATCTGGCCCATCCTGGTGCCCATGACGGTATTGATACCTCCGCTGACCGCTGCCCGGGTCATCTCGACACCACCCATCACAGCCCCCACCACGGCGTCTTTGGCTCCCGTCACTGACTGGTACACCATACCTACAGTGTCTGACACCACCTGGGGGAGTAGAGACAAAAAAAAGCTGTTCTTTCAACTTATTGATTTATGGTACTGTGATGTTTGAAGGCTGAAATTCTACAAATGCTTCCAAACACTTTAGTAATAAAGCTATCATGAAAGTTATGAATGCAATACAACATGCAGTACAAAGGTGAAGATAAAGATCATCACGGCCCTCCTCTATGGTTCTGCCTGACCTTATCAGCTGGTTGGTGAAGAATGGGCAGCTTTTCTTCCATCTTATCCAGTCCTTTCAAAGCATACTCACTCACTGTGGCGACTGGAACAAGAGCAAAGCAGAAACGCGTTTGTAATTTCCAAATAATGCTAAGTTGGTGTTAGCATGCTGGGGGGGTAAACCTGTGTGTGAAATATACGTATGTAACAAAAACAGTTCTTGTTTCATGTTTGCAGCTTGGAAACAGCTCTTAAGAGCTTCAAAGGATCTGGTAAATGATGTGAAAAATGTTCTTAGAGGACATTCAGAAACAATTTTTTTATTGTATTTTAGCCCGGCGGTTACAGGAGGACGTGATCCTCGTTTCACACCTTTTTTCTTTGCAACACACTAGCAATTTACTTTAATGGTACGTTTCAGAGTTGGACATTTGTGCACTGTGATTGCACTCGTGTTTCATCATACTTTGCAGAGAAGAACCTACGCTGTGGTTCAATCATGTCCAGGATGGGCTTGGACCCCGTGCTAGCAGCAGCTCCCAGGGTTCGGACTCCGCTCTCGGCCACGTCCATCACTCCCTTCAGTAAGGGCACATTGTCTTTGGTGCTACTGTAGGCAGTGGAAACCACCTCGCAGGCAGAACTGACCAGGGGTAAGTTGCTCACACGTGAAACGACCGTCTAGGACAAGAAAACAAACTTTATATCCTACTAAAACAGCAAAACACTTATTTATTTTTAATTAGTTGGAGGTTTTAGCTAAATGTGTCAGTCTTCTTTACCTGCTGCTGCTCTGCATTAGCTGGATCTGTTGCTGCAGCTCCAGCCTCATTAGTCTTCCTGCTGTCTGCCATTGTGACTGCTGGACTCAATCTCTAACATGAAACACAGCGATTCAGAAAATGAGATTCACCTCCCTTTTTCTTTGAGCACATGATGAAACACGGCTTCCGCTCTGAAATTCTTTGTTCAAATGTTAAAATGCACTTTATCTTGCAGGAAAGGCTGGCCTGTCAGACAGTTTTAACGTTCACAGAGAAAATAAACGCAGCCATGGTAAATTCATTTGTCAACACTATGATGCAACGAGGATGAAATTCATCTTAAACACCAAACGGTGCTGCCAGCAGCTCAAGCCTCTGAAAGTTGTCAGGAAACAAGGCTGTAAGTGAGAGGTGAAGTACTCAGAATTAGGATTTTTTTTGTTAAGTTGTGCACAGCTTCATGTTTGTATTTTAAAAGCTAGACTGCATTATTAAATCATTATAAAATCTAAAAATGAAAGTGTTCAGCGCTTAGCCAATTAGGGTGCAGAAACAACTTATTGTCTTTATAAAGATGCTTATAGCAACCTCGATTAAAACATTAAAATAAAGATGAAAACTCTTCTGAACTGGGTCTTCTCTAACCAAATTCAAATTATGGGTTGGAGTCTTGAGTAAAATCATGAGTAATGGTAGCATCATCTGTGAACCAGCAGATTTACTGCTGGTGATGGATCGTTCACACACTCTTGTGAAGTCGTGCAGCCAAAGTCGACCTCTGATGTGATTCATCTCCATGAAAAGTGAAACAATGAGAAACGGTTCAGCTCTAATATAAAAAATGCTTTAAATGAGACCCAGGACTGAAGAATTACTACAAAGGTCAGCTGTGAGTAAAATGTGGTTTATTGCATTAATATACTGATTTAAAGTAGGAATAAAAGCGTTTTTGTTCTGCTGCTTAACCATCGAATCACTAACAACTCTGTTCACAGTTGGTATTTATATTTACTTTAAGTGCTCTGAATGCCTCTAGGAAAAGAAGTAACGAGATCCCAGCAGTCAAATGTTTTCTGGACTGAATGTGGTCACAGTACGACTATTTCTGACCTAAACTGAAGGAATTCCACTCCTCTAACAAGAGAAAGACCTTTAATAAAGTCCTGCACAAATACCTGCTACAACTTTAAATCACACAGTTAGCATAAAATTATTGGTCCAATACATAAATTAATATACAACACTAGGGGTAGGCTGATGTATCAGTCGGCCGATATTTGTCCTTAGTAAAGCTGATTTAAAGTCAGGCACATCGCCGGGCAGCCCAGTGCTGTTGCAGAACGTTCACAATAACATCTGCATAATGAATACTCTAAATTAACTTTATTTAATTGTCTGACTTTAACACTGAGAAGTGCACAAAGATAAGATTTAACAGTTAGGTAAATTCAGAGTTCAAAACCTGATTCAGCTTTAGAAATTTTGTGCATCAACTGATGTTATTAGTGATATTTTAGCATGAAAATAAGGTGGAAAACGTCTAGATATAGGCCATCGGCTGACCATGTCTCCTACATATCGACATCGGCAATAGAAAAAACAATATCGGTCGACCTCTATACAACAACAATGTGGGCTCATGAAGTATGGGTCGAGTAATGAGATTAGCAATAATATACTAGAGTGTTTAATTTGTCATTCAACAAATTGTGATGAATACATTTAGAGCATTTGGTAATTTCAGCCAACACCAAGTTGGTCTTAGAGTGGTAAATCTCAAAAAGTTGTCAGCAGCACATTAGAAGCATGTTGAGATAGAGACACAGGCCCTTCTGTTAAAAATGATTGTGGACATTTTGAACACAAACTGATAAAAGAATGACTGTAAGCCTCTTTCACACATTATTTAAGTCAGTCTGGGACACCTCCTCCACATCAGAACGAGGGTGTTCAAACTGACCCAGTGTTGCTGCACCTCTAAACCAGTATAGAGGGTCACAGAGTCAAGCTGGGGTCAAGAATCCTCTCAAATTCTGGAATTTTAATATTGTAAAACTGTTTATTTGAATACAAAGTGAAGTCTTATCTGCACCCTGATGCCAAGTGTGATGTGATTCATTATTGCGATCAGCAGTTGTGACTCACCTACAGCTGACTGTTACTCAGCAATCCAATCTGACACAACCAGAAATGAAATGCTAAGGCTATGTAGCCTTTCGGGAAACTCCCAGTTTCCCTTTTCCCCTCAGCAAACCCGTACAAGCTGTTGGGTCAGCAATCGCCCAACGCAACAACCACTTTTGAAATGAGAGGGCTTTAAGAACTGTCCTGTTTCCCTCTGGTGCTCAGAACATGTGGATGACATCTGTTTTTCTTCCACCAGATGGCACACAAAGACAAATGGACTCCACCTGTCCTCACAGTTAACAAGTGTTCCTCATGCTCGAGCTGATGTTTACAACACATGAGCTGCAGGAGGACATGAGCTCTGGGATGTTCCTGCTGGAGAAAGGACCACCAGTAGCACAAAAACCATCTGGAACCGGGCTTGAGATCCAATACGTTAGTTTACATCTACCTGATGGGAGAAGCTGAAAGACAAAACTGTGCTGAAAGAAGACTGGAATTCACTTAGATAAGCTGTTTAATCATTTCACACATCCAGGATGTCAAAATGAATAATAAAATACTTTTTCTAATGTGTTTATGAACTCTGGTGCTCCAGATGTATTCTCCAGGCTCCGTGTGGTGAAAGATTACGGTTTGTTGCAACAGCCTGGTTGAGCAACACGCTTTCTTCCAAGTGTCAGTGGATGACACCTTCACCGACTTTATTACAAAGCAAAGTCTGACTCCATCTAGGATGAAGACCAACACCAGATAACCCTGCCATAATTTGCTTTAGACCTGGCACACGTCAAGAAAAAAAAAAAAAAGACGGTTGTGCAACAAAAACCGGAGTGTTTGAGTGAATCACAAATGATCATCTGAGGGACCACTGAATCCCACAAAAGTAGTCATGAAAATCCTGCCTCGCTGCTTCCTGTTGCATCATAAGATTAAAAAAGTCTCTCAAGCAAACTGACTCCTTTTTAAACTTAATCTCACGGTGACCTTTGACATCATATGAAAACTATTAGGACCCTTCACATAAGATATCTTTCTTAGCAGATAAGCTGAAGATAAAAAATAAAATGATGGCAGGTTTTATTGTTAAACTAATTATATCTCCCACTGGCTTTACTTAAAAGAGATAAAAATAAAAAGAGCCAAGTGTGAATTAAACAAGGAACAATGAAATTAATAATAAGGGCAAAGGTTACCCTTTGGAAAGTGAAAGTGTCATGTGCTTGCTCTTTTTTATCTGAAAAGCACTTAATGAGTGGCCTCAAGCTGCTGAGAGATAAATCTGAGGGGTCAGAGGATTATTAAAGTGATATGAGGAGGAATAAAATACCTCCTATCCTGTGGGATCAGAATTTTACATTTTCCAAGCAAAAATAATGTTTCCTTTAACTCACTTTGTTAAATAAAACATAATTTGAGGGCTATTAAAAGCTGATCTACTCAAAGTTCATGACCACAGCTGGAAATGCTAAAGAGACTCAGATTCATTTTTAGATAATCGACAAGCCTAATTAAACAAGCAATCACCGCCTGATCCATTATCCTTATGTTTAAATTGAATAAAAAGTAGAGTCTGGTAAAACGTCATCCTAGCTACACCCTTTCATTATCACTCCCTGGTTGTGAACTTTGGCCCATATGTAGAAACAGGACTTATTACTGAGTTTGGCTCCGTTTAAACACCTCCTTTTAATTCAACAAAATCTCACAAATGAAGTTATTTCCACTATCATCAGGAAAAGTTAACATATAGTTACTTCACCAATAAAAAGCACTAGTTTATTTGTTAAAATAGCCAGTATTATTTAAGTTAGCTTAGCATCACGTGGTGTAAATGTTAGGGGGACTTCCGCTACAAACACAAGAGAGGAGTTAAATTAAACACTAACCTGAACGTCTGCCTGTTGATTTTCTGTCCTGCCGTGACCCGTAGAGTCAATTCTGGTCAATGAACCGCTCCAGCCTACAACATGCAGCCTCTACAGTAATATTGAGCAACAAGTCAGAGTTAAGGGCGGGGCCTCTTATCAAC
This sequence comes from Aphyosemion australe, assembly GCA_006937985.1. Classification (NCBI taxonomy): domain Eukaryota; kingdom Metazoa; phylum Chordata; class Actinopteri; order Cyprinodontiformes; family Nothobranchiidae; genus Aphyosemion; species Aphyosemion australe. The sequence continues at coordinate 5,988,733 of SSNS01000004.1, read as the reverse complement.
TTTCAACCAATTAAATCACAACCGGAAGTGGTATAGGAAGGATTTGATTTTTTTCAAACATAACTTTATTGACAATAAGCTGAAAAATATTAAAAAGATTTATCACAAAAAATGCTGCGCAATTAAGCGTAAAACTGAGCAGAGAAGATGATATATTGAACCTTTAGTTACAGATAAAGTGTTATGAAGAGAAAAATAAGGGACAAACAGGAAAAACACAGAAAATTAAAGTGAAATTTTTAAATGATAGAATAATGTTATAATATTTTGATATAACAAGTGGGCTTTTGTGTCTTTGGTTGTTTTTAAACTTTCTTATTTAGCTTAGTGATCATTTTCATTGATCCACACTTGTGTAGAAAGAATGTGACCTAAAGGATTAAATGATTTCCAAATGTTATTATATTACGTATTTGAAGCTCAAATTTGATAACATATATATTGGATATAAACTGCCCGGCCAGAAATAAAATTGCCACCAAAAAAATAAAAGGTCACACAATATTTCACTGGACCGCCTTTAGCTTTGATTACGGCACACATTCACTGTGGCATTGTTTTGATAAGCTTCTGCAATGTCACCAGATTTATTTCCATCCAGTGTTGCATTAGTTTTTCACCAAGATCTTGCATTGATGATGGTAGAGTCTGACCGCTGCACAAAGCCTTCTCTAGCACATCCCAAAGATTCTCAATGGGGTTAAGGTCTGGACTCTGTGGTGGCCAATCCATGTGTGAAAATGATGTCTCATGCTCCCTGAACCACTCTTTCACTATTTGAGCCCAATGAATCCTGGCATTGTCATCTAGGAATATGGCCGTGCCATCAGGGAAGAACAAATCCATGGATGGAATAACCTGGTCATTCAGTATATTCAGGTAGTCAGCTGACCTCATTCTTGGAGCACATCCTGTTGCTGAACCTAGACCTGACCAACTGCAGCAACCCCAGATCATAGCCCCGCCCCCACAGGCTTGTACAGTAGGCACTAGGCATGATGGGTGCATCACTTCATCTGCCTCTCTTCTTACCCTGATGCACCCATCACTCTGGAACAGGGTCCATCCGAACTCATCACACCAGTTTTTAATAATGCGTTGGACAGTTCTGAACCCAGTTTTAGTCGCTTCTGCAATCTCCTTAGAAGTTTTCTTTGCTTGATGCATGCCAATGATGTGACCCTTCTCAAACAGACTAACATCTTTTCCACGACCACCAGATGTGTCTTTCCACATGGTTGTTTAAGAAATGAGTAGCAACTCATTGCACCAGTTGGGGTTAAATAACTTGTTGCAGCTGAAAGATGCAGTAATTATCCAATAGGAGGCTCGTACCTATTTGCTTAGTTAAATCCAGGTGGTGACTTTTTTTGGACAGGCAGTGTATGTTTAATGAGAAACCCAGTTATGAACAGCTGTCCAGAAAGTATTTACAACGTGACAGTCAGGGAAAGGTTTCAGTGTCATATCACAGAAGGAGCAGGAATTAGTGTTTAAGTCATTTTTTTAATGCACAAAGCCACAAAAATAAATGTTTTACTGTACAAGCAGGATATTCTAGTAGTTAGACACATAAAGTGAAATAAAGACTATCTGGAAGCATCTGATTGTATTTGGCATGGTGGCTTATTTTTGTGTGAGATTTTTTTTTTATTTACTTGCTTCTGAAAAATGTGATCACTGGCAGCCTTTTGCTGAATCTGGTCACTCAGAAGAAAATGTAACCTTGAGGTTTCAGGCTTGTTGGAGCAGGACAACGTCCCCTCATGAAGACTGGTTTTTCAACACCTTTGCCTTTGGGTCTTGCTGACATGTCGCTCCATCTGAATGCTCTCACTCTGTTTTAGATCTTGTCCTTGTTTGTTTACATCCCTGTAGCTTCCCTGTCATACTTTAAGATGACACCTCAGACAGTTAAAGCGTCAAACAGATGTGATCTTTTGGCAGCTTTACCCTGTGAAGGCAGCTTAAGTTATTTTTATCTTTAAAACATCATCTGGTTGGTAACAACTGAGAAGCATCTATTGAAAAGGCAAAATCCATCACCACTGAAGTGAAAACGTTTCCAGATTTGGCAGCATTTTGGCAGAACACGCTCTCTATAAACATTATTAAATGACTATATTTATGATTAAACACAACTGTCAGACACACGATGAACTTTGTGATAAACAAACATCCATTTTATTGCAATTTAATTTGTCCAAACCCAGCATCCCTGGCTTTATTACTTCAGACAAAACAACAGAGTATAGAAAAGAAAATCTGATTTGCCCTGAGGATATAACACCCAAACACAATATGAAGCTCAGTGGTGCAAGAAAGCAGCACAACGTCCTAATAGAGGAGACTTTCAGGTCAGGACTCAGCAGTCAAACCAAATCTGAAGCATGATGGAGTTTATTTTGTGGGCAGTAATGTAACAAATGAAAGAACCCATCTTAGATTAGCTGGAAAGACCACCTCTGAGCTAAAACAGCATCAAGGACCACACACAGCACCATAGTCACCCCATCCCTGCTTTTACCACACATCGATTCATGTAACGATCGGTTTCACTTTAAAATTGAGTCACTAGGTGACCCATGTGTGACCTCAATGACCCTAACAAATGACCCCAGCAAGTTCTACCTCAGTGACCATTGAGCTTCCTGTACAGGAACCCTGGAACGGGTCAGATCTGAGATAGCCCTTTGAGTTGAAAATAATTCTCCTGAAGGTCCAAAACAGGCATTCAGTTAGGTTCATTTATATTTATAACTATTATAATTCATATGAATAATTAAATATTTTTGTCCCCCTGCTCCATACAGGCAGACAGAGCTAACTGCTGTTCACATGTTAAACCCTTAGAGGGCAGTCTTTACTCATTCTGTGAGCTATAAGCTTAATTCACAAAACTTCTTTTTTTTTTGCAGATGCTATAAACAGAGCAGAGAACTTATCTTGCATTAAGTATTAAATGTATTAAATATGTTCTGAGAAAACTGAGTTAGGGACCCTGAATGAGGACAGACAATCACAATTGTTGCATTATTTAATGAAGTTTTAAATTTTTTTTGCACAGATATAATTTTCCTCATAGCTTTTCTACTTAGTGTGAAATTCACACAACAGTGTAAAGCTGCAGCCGCTCTCTTGGCTGGAAACTGTTATTAACACACGAAGACTATCAGCTTAGCCTTTTCATTTAGAGGGGATTTTTTAGTTTTCACGTTATTACATTTTTCATTATTTGTTCCATTGTATTTCTTCAGTAGGCTTCAGGGGTAAAAAAAGGACAATTGATAATGTTAATTGTAGTGTTGAAACGTTTTGCAGCTTTATTATTGGAGCGTTACCAGTAGGTGATGAGACGAGACAGGAGGAGTCTGGGTGCGTCATTTTCATCCGTCTCCTTCTTGTGTCTGACATCTGGTAAACTGAATCAAGAATTATATTATTTAAATCAAACAAATTAAAATCCTGCACAACACCACCACTGTGTACGTCCCCCATGTAGAGCTGTAGCAGCCTGAAGGCTCTCATCTGTTTCTGTTTTACCGTGAACTCTGCTTCAGGGACCAGATGATTGAGCCCAGAATTGTTCTGGAAGTTGAGGACGAGATAATTTGGAGGAAAGCAGAGAAATTACTCATCCCTTAAAGTCTAATGGTCAGCACGCTGTCCTCTATTTAACCCCCATTTCTTCATAATTTCCCCCCTGAAGATGTACCGTTCAAGAGTAAAACAGTAAATTAGGATTTATGATCATGCTTTAATGAATGTTGGAGATTTTATTTAAGGATTTATTCACAAGACAGTTTGTACCTTTTTACTCCAAAATGAACAGAGATGGTATTTTGCAAAATGAATAAATGTGCAGGAAAATGCAAATTTGTTTACTCCAAAAAAACCAACCGACATAATCAGATTTAGCTAAAAAAAACACAAGAAGTCAAACATATCAGACTAAACATTCACAGAAATCTTGTCTTTGAAGAACTTCATATTAACAACTTTATTTTTTCAACAAAACATCCATCACCATTAAAAATCCCTTTTGAAAGGAAGTGGTGCCCAATCAAAGGAGTGCAATAATTCTGCTTTAATGAAGTCCATTTGCTCTGCCTCACGTTTACGTTATTAATCTGCAAAGCCTAATGCGTATTGGGAAAAGATCAAACATTTATTTGACCTCCACATTTGTTTTACATTCTGCTGTTCATCGGCAGTGGCCTCGAAACCATCAAATTTATTCGCCGTGCAACAACGGCTGACCAGGTTTCATCGGCCTCACGTGGTTGATAGGAATCTTATTTCCAACATCCTGCTACAAATTTCCGGGGTCTTGCAACACAAGGTATCAGTAACATACAACAGTGACAAATCATCTGCAGGCTGAAAGCTGATACGGACTTCTGCACTTACAACGTTTCGAACAAAAGCTTATCAATAAGGCTGAACCAAGGTCAGGGTAGTGCGGTTGTTTGTGGGAATATTTCAATGTTAGATTATAAAAAGACAGAAGGCTGACGCTGAGTTATAACTGCTATTGAGAAGTCCTTTCATTTGCATTTTTGTTTTTATTTATAACCAAAAGGTTTTATTTCCCCTCCTGGAACTTGATGAATTGATACATATTATTCATATCTGTAGATTTATTTTTTAGTGGGCGATGGTGGCAGAGGAGTTAAGTAGAAGAGGATCATGAACACAGCTGATTTGTTTGATTTAGTGATGAACCGCTCCTGTAGACACTAATGAAGGCTGAGGAGACATTTCAGCAGTTAGATTAAAGTGTTAAAAAGACGAACGCACAGCGAGGAGATAAGTTTCACTTTTGGTTCAACTAAACAAACACTAGGGGGTGCTAAAAGCAAGACAAAACTGCATGTAATCCCTTTAAAGGCACATTATGTAAGAATTAAGTAAGAATGCCATCCTATGGTCAAATTTGGGTACTGCAACCCATTTTCAAAACTTACGAGTGACTTTCTCAGAACCGTTCCATGAGTTTCTGTTGCTAGCTACAGATCAGAGTCAAAAGATTCTAAATGACAAATGATGTAGATAAATAAAAAAGTAGCTTGAGATTTTACAGCTGACTCTTTGTTTCTGATCCACCGTTAGCATTGTTAGCTCAATGTTAGCCTATAGCCTTCTTTACCTGATGTTTGAGTAAATCAAAAAGATGTTGTGGCTTCTTAGGGGTACAAGAAATAACTTCTGGATTGCTCCTGTTCCCTGGCTTTGGTTCTTTAAACAACTCTGGGGCTTTTTGCCTGCCGGGGTCAAATTGGAGTTGCAGCATTAGCTCGACGCAGACTCAGCAACCTCACGGGCACACAGAGTGTAAACAGTGACTACCTCCCTAGTTCGGTTTTTTGAAAGGAGAAAAACTGACAACCTCCCAGCCGGTTAAGTATGAAATCTGTAACCTTCCTTTCATATTAGACTATTTTGTGATCATTTTATTGTGAAATTCATACATATTGTACCTTTAAGAAGTGATCCAATGCATCAGTATTCAAAATATAAGGACACAGTTAAATAATCCAAATGCAGCTTAACTTTTGGCTCAAAATAGAAGATTATTGTAGATTCAAACCATAAAACAAGCCGACATGAGTCCCAAGAGCGGAATCAAAACATCAAAATCTCTGCAGTACTCACTTTGCATCTCAAAATGGAAAATTCGGATTCCATGTCATAACTAATTATCTCTTATAACAAGGTGCATGACCTAAGAAAAGGATAATTATGTGCATTTACACTTTTGTTTGCAAGTAGATTTTTCTTTTTCAATAATTTATCTACATCAGGCAAGCAATTACACTTCTGAGAATGTCTAACTGCAGTCATTAAACACAGCATGATGGAATGGTGTAGAGCAGTTCAGGGATCTTTTGGATAAATAGCTTGAAATAAAAGCATTAAAAACAATGTTTGCATCAGTATTTCCTTCATCTCATTCACATTTATGATGCTTTTTCCCATCAGGTAAACTCAGATTCCTGTCCACCACCACCACACACTACAGCTGCAGACATGAGTATTTCTGCAGATGTCGGGACTCCGAGTTGTAGCGGAAGTCTGAAGGTGCACAGGGTGACGGGAAATGAAGAGGATCCTTCCGGAACAGCAGACTGTCCTCTCAGACACACAATAAGTCTCAGAAACTTAATTACACTCAGGTTGTCTGATTCTGGCTGTTTAGGTTTGTATTCTGTGAATTTTCTCACACAGCAGTTCTGGCGGTTGTGTTAAACACATTAAAGCAAAGAGCCAGTTCTCATAGAGCTTCCTGTTTTGTCCTGGTTTAGGTTCAGGGAGGCGGCAGATCGATGATCCAACCCCCACGCAGGAGGATAAGCACATTTTCTGAATAGAGCTTTTTAAGATACGTACAATATTAACTCACAACAAGGTCATGCTTCTTTTATTGAATTTCCTCTCAGATATCCATGATGCTGTTTATCTTTGGATCTCAAATGTTAGATCTGCATGTTTTCATCCTCAAACACAGAATATACACTAAAGAAAACCCGCTCAGTCAACGAGAACTGAACACTAGAAGAAAGTATGTCTATTAAAAAGTGGAACAGCGAACTGAAAACTCATAAAAGTCATTAAGTTACTTTTAGTCTTTAATCTTTAAAATCGTCCTAAGAGGACAACTTAACTGGCTGTGGACGTTTTACGACTGTTGTGCCTTCAGCTTAGAGGATATTAAAAAAGTGATTTGCGACTAACCTCTCGCAAACCTTGAAACACATAATCTAAAAGATTTGTATCCACCGTCAGAGAACTTGGGAAAAACCCTGTCACTGCATGAAACATGCAGAGGTAAAAGCAACAAAAACAATAACAGAAAGACCTGCTGCAGCCAACAGGTAGTCCGGGGAGCTCAAATGAAGCAATCCCCCTCACTGTGTTTAATGACTGCTGCTTGTTTAATCCCCTCAGCTGTCATTCTGTGTCTCCGGGTTTCCACCGTTTATTTTAGAGAGCGTATTTCACCCCAGAGCCCTGACAACAGGTCAGCTGACTCGGAGAAGCTGGAGAGGAAACATGTCTGGCCCTGAAATATTTATGCTTCTTTAGTGTCGTGATTGTATGAGTTTTGACAGCACTACAGCGACTCTTCCTCCAACAAAAAAACCTGATGCATTGCTGTCTGCTGTGACTTGGAGAGGTGAGGCAAAGTGCACGGTTTCACCGTATATTCACCCTACGCCTTTTCCCCCGCTTTCATATATGTTTCAGGTTTGAATGCGTTCCCTTTTCTATGTTTGATCCTTTATATCATGTTCCCAAGTATATTTTCTTTAGATCTATTCTCAGTAGTACATGTTTGCACTCCCTGCTCTCGTTTCTCTTCCCTGTGATCTGTGCACTTCATTCACGGTAACAGAGTGGAGGTTGCCTCTGAAACACTTCCTAGTTCCAATAACACCATAAATGACATCAAAATGATTAGTTGTGTTTATATGCTGATGAAATTTAATACAGCACAATGCAATACCATGTGATCTAATATAATATGATAGTGTGGGACGATACTTTATAATGCAATACATCATGATATGTGCATGATATGGTGTGATGAGTACAATGTGATGCAATATGATATGATATGAGCTGCACAATATACCACAAATGTATCATCACTGCAGTATTAGCACGAGCAATTTCTTTATTGCAAAGAATATTGCTCGGATGGTTATAAATCATAGACTGTTCTATTTCTAAGTGACATGCAATTATATGGTGATCTGATGGGTGCTTACTGTCAGAGCCTAAATGCTAAAACACAGAAAATGACAGAACTCAATGAGAAAATCTGGGTTTATTGCATCCGTTCTCACAATTTTCAAGAATAATGTTGCACAGTTATTTTTACAGCTCTAATGTGACATTATTATGATGGTAATGATATATTGTATTTCTGGGTGGTCTAAACCTAAGGTCAGGTCACCCATACAGAAAATAGCATAAGGAATTTAAAAACAGCAACGAAGAGATAAAAATGACAACAGGAAACAAAACTTGATGCTGATGGTGAAAGCCTGAGTCTGTATATGTGATACGTGATGTGATACAATACATTATGGTATGTGATATGCTGCAATGCAAAACTATGCAGTATGAAGTGGTTTGATATGATACTTGATATGATATGATGTCATGTAGTTTGGCTGTGGGGCAAAACCACATGATGAAATACAATACATGGTGAGAACACAATATTAAATAGATATATGAATAAGCAGCAGGGCTGCACAGTGGAACAGTGGTTGACACTGTTGCCTTGTAGCAAGAAGGTCCTGGGTTCAAATCCCATCCCTCTGCATGGAGTTTGCATGTGTGGCTTCTCTCCGGGTACTCCGGCTTCTAGTCCAAAAATATGACTGTTTGGTTGATTGGTCTCTCTGAATTATCCTAAGATGTGTGTGTCTCTGTGTTGCCCTGCAATGGACTGGCAACCTGTCCAGGGTGTACCCCATCTCCCTGCCCAAAGACCACTGGAGATAGGCAGCAGACCCCTGGGACCCCGCCAGGATAAGCAGGCATAGATGATGCATGGATGAATAACCACCAAAGTTAAAAAAGTTGATAAAACAGTATTCTACAACTCCCTTTAGATAAATACACATTAAAAAAAAATCTATTGAAAAACATTTTAACACATACAATCAAATGTGCAAATGTATAAACACAAACAAGTAAAGTTGTTGGTTTTACAAAAGCTTCTATATAACAAACATGTATTATGAATGAAAAAACGTATTGTTGCTTTCACTAAAGAATTATACCTGAAACCTGCTTCTCTCTTCACGCGTCATCCTGAGAATAAGAGAGTGAGCAAAAAAAGCAATTTAAAACAAAGTCACTGCCTTGATGAATTCTAAAAATACGCTGCTGCAGACAAATAGTGAACCCAAGCTAATTTTACTGATGTGGCTTTCAGTTTGCACGAGGTCAGTCTGGAAAATTGGTTAAATTAATCTGGCGCGTTTGTTTACTTGTAGAAAACCATCTGCATATAATCCCTCCGAAAAATGAATCTGTTGACTGTGTGATGATAACAAGCTAATGAGAGGTAAGACGATTTTATCATGTCCACTTTTTTCATCAGCAGATGCAATTACACATCACACTGTGGTGCTGCTGCTGGAACATGTTGACTATGAACAATATGTTCATTAGAAATGAGAATCTAAAATAACTGCTGCTTTAATGAAAAATGTTTTACCTTTATGGTATGAGTTTATGTTTTTTTGTTTAAATTCAACCAAATATGGACAAAAATGAAATGAATATCTAAAATAAAAATAATTAATGACAAAAGTAAACAGTATTTCTTCATTATCTGAGAAAAATACAGAGAAATTGTCTATAGAATTGACCAAATCTTGTCATTTCCTACAAAGTTGGACAATTCGGGCCTCAAAGGTTTACACAAATGTCACAGTTTTACAATTACAAGCTATTTAAACTTGTTTTTGTAGATGTAATTTATAAATCACAGCGCTCATTTGCCATGACGAATAACATCTTTGAAGTCGAACATCTCATTTAAACCGGTTAGTGAAGGATTTAGTTTTTAGGGTTGATCCTTTTTATGAATGGATTTGTCACATTCTTAAATCTGAAAGTGCAAAACAACTAAACGACGTGATTGAATTTGCCCGAGTGCCTTCTGAGGTCGTGTGTGATCACATGAACCCTGCAGACGAGTCGGCGTGTCTCTGTTTGGTGAACCGTGTGATCACTGTATGAGACAGGCGTGGTTCACAGAGGACACTGAGACATTCTGTATTCATGCATCTAGTAAAATAGGATGGGATCAAACCCCTCACCTTCCCAGCAGTGGACAACAGCTCTCCCCGTTCAGCCACAAGCTCATACACCAACAAAGTTAGTAGTTTTTATTCATTTTCTTCAAGCTTTCTGCTTCCAGCTCCTTCTTTTACGAGTAATCTCAGGTCCTCTGCCTGTTTGTTACAACGCACAAGTGGGATGAAAGAAAAAGGGATGAACAAAATGAATATTTATTTATTTGTTGGCACATCGACTCTGACAGGAGATAAAACGGAATAACTTCTTTTGTTGAATGGAGCTCCACATTTCTATGCAAAGTAGCAGAAAACAGAATGATAGAGTTAATCTGGGGATTTGAGAAGAGGGGGAGAGAACTTTGAAGAGCTCCAGAAGAGTAGAACATTTAAACAACTGTATGAATATTTAGAGTGACTGCTGGAGTCTTCCTGCATCCATGTTTCAGTGATTGACAACACGTCACATTGTCACGTTTTCCTGTTTTCCACCTCGCAGCAAGACTCACCGGCCTTTGAGCTGTTTTTGGTCTCTTCTCACTCCAGAAGAACATCCACGGTTTCAAAAGAAAATCTGCCTGCTGTGATCAAAAGCAAAGCTACTGAAACAGAACTAAACCAAGGGGGGTTGTTCATAGCGTGCCTTGTATTGCAACGGCTTGTTACTATATTCCAGAAGCTGAATAAGAAACAGAGCTGTTCCCCCTCAGACCCATTCCGTGCAGCCATTTTTGGTAGTTAGCAGACACCACAGTCAAATGTTCTCCTTCTTCTTCATTTGTTTGACAAGAGAAAATAAGATGAACGACAGACTGGAGCCACTTCCAGGACAAAGTTGTAAATTAGACAAATAAAGTTCCATTTACTAGTTGTTTCACGGAAACTTTACAAGAAAGTTTACGAGGCAGAAGGCAGTATTTCTTCAGGGAAACACGACACCGCGGATTGGTGGAAGGTCATACGAACTTATGGAGACAAGTCCTGTGGCTCATTAGAAATGTGTTAGACGTGTGAGTCGCTATCTTGTTTTTTATTGGAATATTTGGAATAGTATGGCTTAGGTTGCCAGTAAATGTGAGTGTTACATGCTCCTGTTTAATATCAGGTTAGCCATTAAATGGAATATAGGGGAGACTTGTTCCCCACAGCTGGAAATGAATGAGAAGCTGCACAAAGAGACGCACATTTTAATTGATGCTAAATTAGTTTGAGCTCAAACTCTTAAAAAAAGCAAAACCTGCTAAAATTCAGTGATTGAATGTAACAAAGTACAAGTACTTTGTTACTGTACTTAAGTAGAATTTTTCTGTCTTTTAGTTAAGTAATTTTCTTGAGGTTTACTTTTACTCCAGTACATTTTAAAGCAGTTTTCTGTACTTTCTACTCCACTACATTTTCTTTAAAGTTTCAAAAGTAAAAGCACTTTAACTTGTGTTTTGTCTGACCCCCCACCCTGGTCTGATGGAGACCAGCAGCACTTTCTTGTCCACGCAAGACTGCAGTTCCAAAAGTAATAGTACTTTAATTTGTGTTTTGCACCTTCACCCCCAATCCAACACCACACTTCTACACACACACAATGAATATTTAAATATTAGTTGAATACTTTAACTTTTAAGTACATTTAATAATGCATACTTTTTCTTATTCATTTCTTTATTCCTTCTCAATATTTAATGTCAATTTTTCCATTTTCCCCATTTTTATTACAATATTTTCTAAATGATTTTAATATTTTTCTTTAAATCATTTTTTATTTTTTATGTTCTGCTTGTGAAGCGCCTCGTGATTTTTATCTTGAGAGGTGCTATATAAAAAATTGTTTCTTCTTCTATTTTAATACTTTTACTTATAAGTCAAAAATTTATTGGATACTTCCACTTTTACTTAAGTAATATTTTACCCCTTTTATCTGTATTTTTACTTAAGTAAAAGAAATCAAGTACTTTTTCCACCACTGCTAAAACCCAATACTGCATGGGTGCCATGCACTCTTAACACTTTCATCCATCCATCCATCCATCCATCCATCCATCCATCCATCCATCCATCCATCCATCCATCCATCCATCCATCCATCCATCCATCCATCCATCCATCCATCCATCCATCCATCCATCCATCCATTCTCATCCGCTTATCTGGAGTCAGGTTGCAGGGACAGCAGCCTAAGCAGAGAGACCCAGACTTCCCTCTCCCCAGCCACTTGGGCCAGCTCCTCTGGGGGAATCCCAAGGTGTTCCCAGGCCAGCCGAGAGACATAGACCCTCCAGCATGTCCTGGGTCTTCCTTTGGGTCTCCTGTTGGACAAGCCTAGAAAACCTCACCAGGGAGGCGTCCATGAGGCATCCTAACTAGATGCCCGAGCCACCTCAACTGGCACCTCTCAATGTGGAGGAGCAGCAGATCTAGTCCGAGCTTCTCACCCTATGGGAGAGCCCAGACACCCTATGGAGAAAAGTCTTTCATGTAAACACCAAGAAAAAAAGAAATGAAAAATTTGCTTTTGCATTTTCATTTTGCTTGTGGTGTCATAAGTTTTAATATTAGTGCAAAAAATAAACAATATTCCAAAGGCAACGTCTACTATAGCTTCTCAAGGGCCACTATACTGCATGTTTTAGATGCTCTAGCTCACCGTATTTGAACCAATGGATCTTTAACAGGGTTCTGCAGATTTTGGGTGCATCCTGAATATTTCAACCATGAAATCAGGTGATTTGGAGCAGAAACAACAAAAACATGCAGGATAGTAGTGACCCCTGAAGGCTAAGATTGGATATCGCTTAACTTTTATTTCAAACATTCCCCATTTAAAAAATATTTTCTAGTTTACTAATTTTTCAGGTCAGTTCAGTGCACTCTTCAATAAAAAGTCAGACAAAAATGTTATCTCATAAAAGGGTTGACCAAATCTCTTGAGATCACAAGATAAGGTTAGTTACTAACCAAATAAGATAAAGTGGCTGAAATGGATTTCTTTTGTATGGTGGCTGCCTTGACACAACTCACAGTGGCTCCTCCTCCACATCAAAAGGAGTAAATTGAGGAGGTTAGGATGTGTCCTGGTTGCTTCCTCTGAAACATTTTTAATCAGTTGGAGAAGAGAACGAGAACACTTCCCCCTGGAGAAGCCAGGTAGTGACCCTGAGGAGAGGGTTGCCTGGGTCATCTTGGATAAAAGGAGAATAGATGAATCATTAAAATGCAATATGAAAAAGAAGCCTGGGAGCAAAATCATACAAATAAGAAGCTGAATGAATAACCCATTCCTTTGGCAGTACTGATCCGGATCAGCTAACTTTTTGCAGGATTATAACATTTGAAGCAGCTGTTTAAGAGAAATCTGCTTTTGACAGTGCAGTGGACACCAGGGACAAATATAGTGGGGGTTCTCACGCTCTAAACATGGACATGGACGCCCACACAAGTCCAAATGCATCTCCTGATCTGTGCACAGGAACGTTAGCTATATCCTGAATAAAGACCGGTTTCTCCACAGATTTACTCCCTAATCTCAGACACTTGCATATTGAGTCCTCTGACAGGATCTTGTGAGGAAAGAGAAGAGACGTTTGTTCAGGTTCTTATGTACATAAGACAAGAGCTGGAGTTAAAGTGAGGGAGGAAAACTCATCATTATTCCACAGTTACTCAGCCTATGTCTGCCTGAATAATGATGCCACTGCCGGAGAGGTGCCCTCGTGTTGTCAGCAGACTTCTTCTGGCAAAGTAGATTTTTGTTGTTGTTTGCTTTCAAATTTAATTGCCAAAGCTCCAACGTTGCAGGCAGCATGGGATGATAAACAGGATGAATAATGCTAATGAGAATTATAGTGCTTATAGGAACACAGAATTTGGGCTGTGTAAATGAACGATAAGAAGAAAACAACAACAACAACAACAAAATGTAAAAAACCATGTCCTACACAAATGTGAATGTCAGACAAGAAAGGGCTGTGTTTAAAACTCCACAACATGAACCCTAAAATGGCTTTTAGGGAAGAGCCGAGTCCTCCTGACATTAAAAAACCAAGACTCATGCACGCTTAGGCCTTGCATGTTCAACTGTGTTTAATGGTGTATTTTTTGGAAAGGGTGGAGCGTCTGATTTGTCAGAGCTGATCCTGTGAGAAGGCTGTCAGGCTGCAGTGGAGAAGATTTGTTAAGACGGTGCAGAGAGGGAGCCTTCTAGCCTGCAGAAGTCATTATTTCAGATATTAACTATTCATGATTTAAAGCTTAAAAGTGCCTTTGGCTTCTAGCAGTTTCATGGAAACCAGTGGGCTTTTAACCCCTTCAGTAAATGTGACTCAAACAGCACTCAACTTGAGAAAGTTCCTGCCTTTAAAATTGGATTTGCTCATTTAAGAAGTTTATTATTGAAGCAATAATTGAGTCTGACTGCTGATCTGATGATTCAGGATCATTGAGAGGATGCAAAAGCAGTCAGGAATTCTGTTTTATTCCACATTTATGTAATGGGATTAAAGTAGATTTGACTTTTCAGGACTTTTTTAGGCGTTTTTCCAAAAACAAGATTCCAATACTTAAATAATTAATGATTTTGTTTCTGTGATGATAAAAATTGGGTGATTTCTGAGAAACTGAGGGTGATGTTATCAGTAACCTGCTTTGAACCAACCCCAGGGTTTGTCAGAACACAACAACAACTGAATCTGTTTCTTCTTGATTACTCTAATTCGATTTTTTCAAACTGACCAAGAACACAGCTTCTCTTCTATCAGGCGTGCGTTTTGGGTTTACTTTGATTTTAACTGGGAGTTTACCTAAAACAAGAATCATTATCGAAACAGTAGATCAAACTTTAGTGCTTTTTCTTAACATATCAGGTCTCATTAATTACAATTAGTGATTAATCAGTTCCATTCCAGCCGCTGCGTAATTCTGCTTCAGGTTTTGGCACGAACATTCTCCAGGAGTCTCTCGTGGATGACAGCAGGGCTAGATGCTGTAGCTCAGACTACCGCTAGAAGACAAACGCCGCGGTCCTCCCACTCCGCTCCAGCTCCAGAGCGCAGCTCACGCCACCAGGAACTGTTTTAATCAGCCGATGAATGGGACTTTGCTGTGCGCTGGATCCAGGGCTCGGCGGCACGCGCGCAAGAAGTGGAAAGTGGTGTTTTTTTCTTCTTCTCCTCTCACTGAGACCAGAGGTGGGAGAAAAGGCGCAGCGATGACTGAGCAGCAGCGGTGGAGACTAGACTGAGAACGCAGAAGATAATAAGACACCCACATGGGCGCGCGGCGGATGTGATTCCTGACCGCCGCAGCTGGGTTGGATGGTTACCAGTCACCGCTTCCAGCGTTTCCAGAACACTTCTGAGGTCCCGGACGGCTGTGAGTGTTGCTGCGGACTAACGGGGAATGCCATGTGTCGCTGCGCCACATAGAGAGCGCTCTGTGGGCTGTTTTGCGCCGCGGACAGGACAGGTGGTGCCGAGTGTCTGTGTGCTTAGCGGGGGGTACGCACACACAACCCCCGAGACAGTTGTCTTATGGATGTCAGGCCGGCGCGCGGGTTGAGTTTTTTGCCAGAGACAGGTGCGACACTGAGGAGTAGTTTACAAAGCCCTGCGCAGGATCTGGTAACGCACTTATCCGCTCTCGGATTTTTCCCATCCAGTGGGACTCACACACTTTGAGTCATACTATTGTTCCCTCGGCGGCGCCTTTCTCCGGATCACCAGAGGTAAGTGAGCCAAAGGGTCCGGTGTTGGGAGGGCTGCTGCGCGGGGTGGTGCTGGTGCGCGCGCCGCTGTGACTGACACCCTTGATGATGCTTTTTTTTTTTGATAGATTGATAATTAATTTGTCAAAGGGACTACGGAGATTTGAACTGATCAAAATAAAAACGATCTTCAAATCAAAACGGATATTTATGGCACACAAGGTGCAGCAAACCCATAAAAAAAATCAGAATTTAAACTGCGTAGCTTGCAGCCACGCGCACAAATAGACCCAACTGTCCGGAGCCTGAGCAGACATCTCTCTATCATTTGTTATTTTTAAAATGATTTAACAATTCTTCGTGTTACTCGTATATTATTTCATAAAAAGGAGCAATTAAATGAGCCAATTTGATTCAGTTTTTCTGTTGTTTTAAAGGACAGAATGACCATTTTAAAATAAATTCCGTGCTGCAGCTGCAGAATCATGTTGTCCTCTGCTGTGAGATCCATGTATTTGTTTTTCTATAATGTCCACTGGTCCTGCGTTAAAGCTCCAGCTCACCCCTCTCCCTCTGCAGAGCCTTCTGTACTGTACATGCAGGTCTGCAAACTCCCAGTGGCTATAGCTGGCTCCATGTCGCCTCAAGTTTTCCCATTTGGGAGTCACGCGTTTTGTTTTGGCCCCTGTTTCAAATTCAAATAGCCTTTCAGCTGCCTTTTGTCCACTTCTGAGGTTTGTGGACTGGAAAAGCGACAGAGAAGTCTCCAAAGGGGTAGGGTCTTCTCAAAATGAGCCCCCCAGTTTGTGTGAGAAGATATATCTAAAGAATGTGTGTGTGTGTGTGTGTGTGTGTGTGTGTGTGTCCAGAGTAAGGGTACAATCAGCCAAGAAAACAGCAGCACCTCCACTAACCTTCCTGTCACTCTTAACAGTATCAATCAACCTTGGAGGACAAAAGGGCTCTTTAATCGCTCTTCCTCTGGGGCGTCCCTGCTCTAACAGTCAGGGTTCAGGGCTGCTGCTGCAAGATCCTGCCTCCCCGCTGCTCAAATGATACATCAGACCCTGCTTCAGACCTTTTATTCGACTGTTGCAGAGAGGGAACGCACGGTGGTGATGAAAGGATGGAAGTTGGGATGAAACATGCTGGCAGATGAAAGGAGAGATGATCAGAAATGTCTCTAATCATCTGTATTGTGCTACTTCCTTGGCATTGCACTGGGTAGACCGTCATCTTTCACATCCATCATGCCACCAAAGTACCAGAGCGAATCAATAGAAGAGAAGCAGAAACAATAGACTTTAGTCACAGAACTTGGATTTGAGTCAAACTCAAGTCACAATATTGGTGATTTTAGACCCGACTTGGAGAAATCCCAATATGACTTAAGAGTTAACGTTTCAACTCCATTGACTCATGAATTTACTTATTGACTCCTACATATTTAGAATCTAACTGATGAACATGAAAAATAAATGCAACATCGGCACTCCTTGGCCTTCTGATCAAGGTCAGTTGTGTTTGTTGCTTGTTCTGTCATATTAATACACATTTTATGGTGTATTGTTAATTTTGGGACCTTCCCCCTTCATTTATCTGTAATTAAGTTGCAAATTTGGTCAAATTCCTCGTTTAGGACTCAAAATGTAAAGTTTAGGACTTGTACTTTATTTGAGACTTGCATGAATCAATGGTTAAAGACTTGAGACTTGTTTGTGACTGGCACCAGTGACTTGGTCCCATCTCTACACCCACCCAACATGATTGGGATTTGTTCAGACACCTCACACAGGACACTGAAACGTGTCTTTAGTGCTACTTAGACAGGCTTGGATGGCCCCAAAAAGGATCTACATGGATAACTGTTACCACTTTTAAAACGTTGGCCCTTATCCTAGCATGTTTTTCTAATGTTTCATCATAGGGATATTCTTTTGGATGATTTTGAAGTAAATATAAAGAACCTCTTTAAAGGTTTCACTCTCCAGGCGTGGGATAGCGGATGCATGTTTTGTTGGTACATGTATAAATAGCCAGACTGTAGGAAGCTTTACTCCATCCAAGAAAAATGACTCAGTTAGGGGCAAGATTGCACCGAAATGATGCAAACATAAGGAAAAAACGGCGTACCTGATGGTGGAGCTGATGCTCTGGACACTAAATTGATTAGTCGAAAAACCCCAGCAGGAGCAAAAGCAATAACTCTGAGTTTAAGGCCTAATAGGAGTGGGTTTTGTGTAAGTGGAGAACTCTGGTAACAAAGCTAAATGTGTGTCCAGGATCCAGTCAGAGAGGGGGAGAGAGAGGGGCGTAATACCGTTCCATGGTCTCACTGCTGATGTCAGTTTTTGGCGGCGTTTTTCTCCTTCCCCAGTGCTTCTTCTCCTCTCAGCCTAACAAACTACTCGCTGGAGCTTGGCTAATCCTTGGCTAGCAGAGCCCAGTGATTTATGATAAAGTTAGCTAATTTAAAGAGATCTGCAACATCGCTCCCAACAGAAAGACCCCATGACAGATCCTCGCTGTCTCCAACATGGAGTCCGAATTGGCAATTAGTTTGAAGAATACTTTGGCTGTGTGCAGATCAAAGTCCATGTCTGTCAGAGGGAAACATGTGGGACAGTGTCTATATCGTACTGTGTCTGTTTGCCTCAGACTTTGCATGTGTGGACATGTGTGAGTCAGTCTGTCTGAGCCCTATACAAGTGTGATTCAGCCCTGCCAGTTTTAGTTGAATGGATGCCCTGTTTGTGCCTCGTTCTCGATGCTAACAGCCGCTCTGGGCCCCTTGCTCCGGAGCAAGTGTTGCACCTTATGTGCTGAAATAACAGGTGTCTTTACAAAGTGACTTAATCCCTCCCCACCTCCCAACCAGACTCTGCAGACGGGGGGTGGTTACTTCACCTGTGGAGTTTGGAGCAGATCCTAGAAAAGTAGAGAGGTAAAGCGTCATTTGCACAAAAGTTCAAAGCATGTTTAGAACCTGAAGTCTTATCCGGTCAAGGAGAACGGCTCATGAATCACTGGATGGATTTTAATGAAACTGTCAGGAAGTCTTCATTAAATGAACATCTACAACTGATTAACTTTTGGAGTCAACCCAATTCAAGATAACCATCACAGCTAATCAGACTTAGCAAAAACGAAAAAATGTTAGCCTCAATCTTTGTCCATATGCACGTTCTTTACCTATATATCACTGATTTTGACTGGATTCTGTCTTAGTTTTTTAAGAAACCAGTACTTTTCACAGACATGAACATGAAAAAAAAAACTAGTTTCTCAGCCAAAAACGGGAATATTTTGACAAGAGGGTGAATTAGAAGAGTGCCATTTAAAACTTGGTACCATCTCATGAGTAGGAATTAAATAGCTAATGACACTGAAACGACTCAGAAACACATTTTTAAAGGCAGGTGACTGTTTTTTTATTAAAAGTCCATTAGGATAATTGGGGCTAAGTTCTCTCTCAATGGATTCACATTTCTAACTTGCTATTTATTTTTCACAGAGCTTTTTATCAGCACTGACCTCCGCTTCCTGGTTGAAACTAAATTTTCACCAGTCAGCTTTTGGCTTGTGGACGGCGTCGTCGCCCGGGGTTTAAGTGCTGTTGGAGGTTTGCGTGCATGCCGGTCTCTGCTTCGTCTGTGCTGGTTGAGTTTCTATTTTCCTCAGATGGACACACGTTTAAGACCACAATCCGGTCGTCACTGCTGTTCTTTGTGCGAGCAAAGCTGTCACTCTTTACTTTGTCAAACCTGGGATTGATGGACGGGTGCGAAACACTATTAAATACAGTCTTGGGGCCCACGTGAAGCCTGGCACCTCAGCCTCCTTTTTCTTGCCTTTCCTTTCTTTCCAGCATTCCCCCAAGCTTGTTTTCCTTCACACATTCTATCCCAATTCCTCTGCTTCCCTCATTACATCTCCTCTCCGGTTTCTCCCTCCCTCTCTCCCCTTTCCCCCCCTCCCCTGGACCTCGATGTCAAGGCCTCTCAGGCAGTGTGGTCTCTGTCTGCAGGCTGTCAGGGCAGGGACACTGCCCACCGGGACCCTGAATGGGACAAATTGACCGTAACAATGTTCCCACTTAGCATGTGGAGCTGGGAGAAAAAGAAGGTGAAAAGGAGGGACTGGTGATTGAAGGGCAGAGCAGCAGCACTGAGGAAGAGGAGGAGGAGGGGGGGAAGCTGAAGGAAAGAAAGAGGGAGAGTAGAGGACAGGTCTTTGAAATGTATGCATTGAAGACCTACATTAAAGTGTACTGCACACTCACAGATGCATATGGCTTTGCTTGTTGTTATTTGCCCAAGGCTACGGCTCAAGTTGCCATAGAAGGAGAGTAAACACATTTGCTTGTGACCCTGCAAGGTCCAAAATAACACCCATCATTCCGATTGCCCAGATGCCTTGAAAAGAGGGTGTGTGTGTCAAGGTTTGATCTGAGCTATATGCTACCTCAGCCCCGTGAAGGGTCAAGGATCACCCAGTTCTCTATTAAAATGCAATAAGGGCTACAGCCCAGTGGGACCACCTCTGCCATTTAATCACACACCGCTGCTCCCTCATCATCCACCCTCTCCCTTTTATCTTTTAATCACATGTTTTCCAGCCCTGTCCTTCTTTCCTTCTTTCCTTCTTTCTTTCTTTCACTCTCATCTTCGCGTAGCTCTTATTTATCCACTGCAAAGCCAAGCTACCGGAGTGCATGAGAGTTCAAAGAAGGAAGCATGATGTAGTCAGTAATAAGCACTCTTTCATTTTTCTTTGCTAACTCCCTCTCATGCTGCTGCACTCATCAGCGACCACATGCTAGCCTCTTTTGGGAGTTTGGAAGGGCTGTGATTTCAGCATTTTCTGTCTATGCACTTTAACTGTGACATATAGTCTTGGAGAAGTTGGAGAGGCATCACGTTATGCGAGCCTGAGGAAGTGCGGTATGACAGGAACAAAGAATGCAGCTGCTATCACCAAAGGCCAAATGGCTGTTGAATAAAGATGATTCTCAGTGGCAAAACTGGCATTCCATGTAGGCTCATTGTACTTCCACAGGCTGTGTGTGTGTGTGTGTGTGTGTGTGTGTGTGTAAAAGTGTGCATTTCCTATATCCGAATAAGGTGCATTCTCTGCAGCACTGGGAAAAAGACATTTCCATGTGTATAAACTGTTGGCAGCGTACCCACGAGTGATAGTGGACGGGATGAAAAGACAGGCAGACATGATGGAGACGGGCACCAGTGTTTACTTCCTGGACACAAATAAACAATTTGTGTGTGTGTGAGCTGAATGGTTTTCACAGCCAGTTAGCTTGTCATTAAACTGAGTTCACATACCCCCCCCAGCCTCTCTCAGTCACTAACACACACACACACACACACACACACACACTGGGGATTGCCCTCACACTTTGTATAGTTTCAGAGTCAGCTGAGCTTTGTTTTTTAACAAAAGAAGACACCAATGAGAAGCTTGGAGTTAGCTGGGAGAAAACATGTCGCTTCTATACATCAACAGTGATAAAATTACATATTAAGGTGTTTATTTTATTATTTCCAGTCATGCACATACACTCAACACTAAACCCTGTAGCATTAGAGCGACCGAAGCTGCACAATTTCCCTGAAATCACACAGAAAACATCATTTATTTCTTCTCAAGCCCACATTGTGTACCTCACCGGTTTTATTCCCCCACCTACGTAGACTCGATGATGCACATAACTAATAACAGGGCAGGTTTAACTGCTTTTTGTTGGGAGACACAACAGAGAAGATGCCGGTCGCACACATCCTGATTCATTTCCCGCATCAGCACAGCGTGAATGTGTAAAGACCGTGCCCTCTGGGGCAGACTACAGCTATCCCGCTGCAGTTTTATGGCTGATTCATTTCACGGGGGAACTTCCAGCCAACGTGGCTCTATCCTGTGGCTTATATGGTTACAAAGACTCTCCAGAAATAAAATTAGAACATTCTCATCGTCATTCTCTGCTGTTGACAGAATTGTTTACTGGTCGCCCTTGCTGCTGCCGCTGCTGTTTGAGGCTGACCTTTTTTTCCAAACGTGTGCCTATTTTTGTTGCCAAGACGCCAGAAATTTTGTTATTTGAGATAATTAACAGATTATTGCGCCAAGGGACTCGGGGGAATCAATCATGCAGAAAAAACAAAGACGGCTCCAGATTTTTGGCAGGGAGTTCAGGGCAGTTGGCGAGTTGGAGGGACAGATCAGAAACTGTGACCCACCTCCTCTCTTGTTGCTGGGCGATGGTGAAGTCGAGAGACGACGGGGAGCAGGCTGGGGCTTTGACGTGTTGGTGGTTTATGGATTAAGCTGAACTGTATGGAGGAGACAGAGAGGCACTTAGCAGAAAGAAGGCCACGAGTAGAATGAGGAGAGGAGAGGTGGGAAAAAGTGAGACTTGAGAGGATGCTTGTTTAGACTCTGTTGCTGTTGGAAAGTGGAGGGAGAGTGGCTCCTTGAACGTACTCTCCTAAATTAATGGCTCAGAAGCACCAATTAATGTACAGCTCCACTGTGGGTCTCTGCCATACCGAATCAAAGAGGCCTTGCTGAGCGGTGCGTCTGCTCATCGCTTGAGCATCTGAACGCATGCGCCCACCCCCCCCCGTTACCCGCCGTGCACACCTCACACAGTGGGGATTTTAGCCAAGACACGGAGCCAATGAGTGTGATTTCCGATGAAAGCTTCGCACGGAGTTAAAAGCTGAATGTCAAGGGTAAAGAACAAAAGGATGGTGATTTGGACTTTGTGGAGAAGTGCTGAGAGCGTGAAGGGAAGGTCAGGTTTGATGTACTTTTTGCTGGATAAGAGAAGTGATGAAATAAGGAGTGGAGGAGGACAAGGAAGACAGAGCGTGCTCTCCGAGGGCGGGAATCTCACGGCCAGAGCCGGGACCCATCTGGAGACAACAGGTCTGGTGACAGCAGGCCGGTCTTTCATCCAAGTATCTCAGCCATGTGCGACAGCCAGAGTCTCCTGCCGTCCAGAACCCCTGGAGACCCGGCCAGTCCATCAGCAATCTGTCCTCTGATATTAACTGCTTCAGTCTGATGGAGAGTCATGTTTGCTATGAGCTAAAGACTCTAATAGTCCAAATTGGAAGACGGTTGATAATGTAGTCGAAGTTAAGTGGATTCTGTGAGTCTATAGTTTTTGTGGAGCAACTGAAGCTTTTTCACAGTGAATCTGTTAATGCACTTGATAAAGCCCCTGTCTGAATGCATTATCATAAATTTCACTCTGAGGAGCACTAACAAAAGCAGGTACGAACCAATAAACCGCAAATGCAAAACAATGATTGATACCCCCTCCCATACACACACCACCTATTTCTGCAGCTCGTGTGTTACAATAGAGCTGTTGATTGGCAAGAGCTCTTTGCCAGGTTTCCTGTCATCGCTGTGCCTTTAGAATACCGTAGCCGCTGCGCCGCTGTAGGGTCATTCGTATTTGCATGTAAATGTTTTTCACCTCTTGGCTTGACTGGTGGCGTAATCAGAATGGGTCTCTGTCTGCATCACTTAGACGGAGGCTGCAATGACTGACTGACATTCAGAGCTCGGGCCTGGCTTTACTTTCATTGGCTTGTTCATTTACTAATGTGTTTCTGTGGGAAGGAGAAGGCCGGAGACAAGAAGGGGGTGTATTTTTGCATGTATCCTTTAGTTCACACACTAGTCCCTCTGAACATTCCTATCAAGCACCTTCCTCTCATGTCCTCCCACCTCGTCACCGAGCTCTGGAGCCTGAGCTTGGTCTCCTCCGTCGTCCTCGCATGGCGCCACTGAGATAGACACTTCTCCCCCTCAGACCGGCTCATAGTCACAAACACACACCTCCCACTCGGCGATGATGGATACATGTGCAAAAGCATATCTACGCGACGGAGGAGTGTTTGTTCTTGACTCATGTAGCACGTCTTGGGGTTTGGCAGTCTGTCAGGCATCTATCAGCCCATGTCATCAAATGATGCATCGCCTCTGAAAGTCTCTCAGCTTGGCTTGCTTCTATGGTTGCAGAGCAGGGCACAAGAGACACTATGGGGCAAGGGAACCCGGGAGGGGAATGGCTGTTTGAGTAAATAAGGAGTGAAAGAATGAAGGAAACATTTACTCCAACTCTTTTTGATGGAGATTGTATTTACAATGCTGTGGAAATGTATTGACCCACCCTTCATTTCTTTTGATTTTTGCTTCAGAACAGTTGGGTGTCCTCGTCATTTCTCTAAAGTGGTCTTGAGAAACAGTTTTTCTGGTGGTCTTTTAAACTTTTCCTTTAGACATTTATTTTTTTTCCCCATACTTTTGCTTTGTACCAGACTGTTTTTAAAGAAATGTTTATTAGTTCTGTTTTTATTTGGTTTAAAAAGGCTCTTAACTCTGACCTATGAATCACTCAAGTATGAAAAGGCACCAAATGTAGGGACCTTCAAATAAATAAATCAATAAACAAACCGTCTGGGTGCTTGGATGCAGAGTATTAAACACTGTCTCAACATTTTTTTCACAGTGCTGAATCTCAATTGAAACCCCTAAGAAAATTGAAATATTGTATTCAGCTGTACTTTAGCGTGTTTCAGAGTATTTGAGTCTGTCTTTGCCACCATGAGAAATTGAATGTGTTAATAGAGCATATTCACCAAGAACCTGTTTTTTTACTTACTTTTGAAATACGATCGGTCACTCTGAGTTTCACATGCAGGCTAAACATATATTCAGCATTAGCTGCTGAAAGGAAATAGACGGGAAAACGCTTGAGTCAGTAAAAGCCACGCTGATCTACAAGCAGTGGCGCACCCAGAAAGGTTTCATAGGGGTGGCCATGGGGCCTGAGAAAATTTTGGGGTGGTGTCAGATCTGCTCGGGTGCCAGATCGGCTCGGGGTCCTGCGCCTGCCGGTGACGTCACACTAGATGATTGGCTGAACGTAAGACTTACAGAAGTTACGATACCACGTTCATAAAAGTTACGGTAGCACGTTGACGAAATTGCGGTTGTACTCCTTGTGGTTGTAGTCCTGTAGTCCAAAAACAAACACTTTTCAGGGAAAATATGTTTGTTTTGCCAAAGGAAACGTAAAATAAAAGCAAAAATATCAATTGATAAACAGAGATCCTCAGCAGCTCTTGATTTTGATGAAAAGGGGCAAAATAAAAATAAAATAACTTTATTGAACAAATAGCAAGCAACATTTTGAATGAATGAATGGATTTAAGAACTAACAAAATATACAGAATTGTAGTTTCACATTCTTTACAAAACTACGACAATATGGTGTTTTATTAACAAAAACAGCTATGAAGCAAATATTTAGGCGGTAAGAAACAAGACAAAACTGCTAAACTCTTTCCCAAACTTATGTGTGAAATCCGAGTGGATTTGCCGTAGTTTGACGTCATCATCGGCAGGCGAAGGACCCCGAGCCAATCTGGCACCCGAGCAGATCTGGTACCGACAGTGGCACACCATATTGATCCTCATGGTAACTCTGGGAAAGTTTAGCATGTGGTGATTTAATAATATGCTCCTTTATTTGTTTTCATAAAAACAAACAAAACAAAACAAACAAAAAAACAGTATGCATCCAATTCTATTAAATTTGAGAAACACAAAAATTTTAGAAAAAATAATTTATTCATTAAATGTATAATTTTATAGGGTTTTATAGGGTTTATAGGGTCTTCATTAAATTAGATACATTTATGGTTTGTTTGAACATTAATATAACTTACTAAAGAACACGGGTCTTCCCTGGAGTGGCCAGTGGGGTGGCCAGCAATTTTCGAGGGCTGGCCATCGCCTCCCCTGGCCACCCCTTGGGGGCGACACTGTCTACAACACAATGA
This sequence comes from Aphyosemion australe, assembly GCA_006937985.1. NCBI lineage: Eukaryota > Metazoa > Chordata > Actinopteri > Cyprinodontiformes > Nothobranchiidae > Aphyosemion > Aphyosemion australe. The sequence goes on along the minus strand of SSNS01000004.1, from coordinate 5,963,345 downwards.
AAATCTTTTATTTCACAATGAAAATTAACATTCATGGACTCACCCATCTTGGCTCACAACGAGGAAGGCTGTTGTTGGTTTAGCGTCCAGGAGAGATCAGAGAGCGTCTTGGCTAGCAGAAGCTAACGTTAGCATTAGCATTTCCATAACATGGCAGAACTCATTCAGGCTTGTGTTATTTGTGGAGACAAACATTAATGTTGCAAAGGAAACGGAGGCAGTGGAAGAGTTGTGTTGCTGTTAGCCAATCAGAAGTGAGAGGGCCTGATTTCATGAATAATAATAAGTAAGACTCCAAATCCTGCCGTTTTCTGCTCCCCTCTGCTCTGGCTAACTTCTACTTCCTGAAACAGGAGCGCAAAAGCTTTTTTTTCTTACAGAAAACAACCCATGAAGCATTCATTTATACTAAAGACCACAGCAAATGTATAAAAAAATGAATGAATGAGAGCTTTAAATAAATAAACCTAAAAATATTTGGATAAAAATTTACTTGTACCCACTTTGCAAAAACACGTTTGATGTGATGTGACTTTATATGGTTTTATGGCTTCCTCGCGATGGGAAGCATTTGTTTCTTGCTGCTGAGTTATTTTTATTTTATTTACTTAATCTAAGTTTCAGCCTGCTGTGAGCTCGGGACCTCCGTTGGGATATTAAAGCCATAATGTTTAGCTCATTGATCTTGACAAAACATCTTGTTGGTTGCTGCTTCTTTTGATTGTTTCCTGGCGTCATCATCAACATCATCATAATGTTGCCTGAACACCTTGTTTTAGACGTCAACATACAGCTCACTTGTTACCAGCTCACAACAATTATCCTGCTTGCCTTTTATAAATAGCCTTTCTTGTTCTGTCTGTTTCGTTTCAAAAGCAGCCACGCTGTCCCCTGGCTCTCTGCTGCAGCTTCAGCAGAACTACTGGGAAACTCGATGCCAAAGTCTAAACTAAAGGCATAAACAAGATTTAAAAAATGCCCAAACCCTGGCACAAGCAGCCCTGAGACGTCTCGATGAAGCATCGAGAGACGAGCACCGACTTGGTTTTCCTGCTCGTATGTTGGAGAGGAATAGCCACGAAAGCCACGTTGTTGCTGTATCAGCGAGAAAACAGAATAATTCAGAGTGCTGTGAAACATTCAGTCAATGGATAACCTTTCAGGTCTGCCTCCTGATAAGAAAAGGCAGCTTTTTTCTGTTTGATTCACACGTTATTGATGACTCTCAGTAAGTGTGTCTTCCATTGTGCTGCCACATGAGTGCTTAGTTACAGAAACACTGATTATAGCAGCTCTTGCCAAATGCTAAAGATGACAGTAATTCCCGAGTGAGATTTTCAGTTTTCACAGCTTACCTGCTAGAAAATGCTGCACCTACCTCATGGGCTTTTTAAAAAGTAATCTAAAATCCCTTTTCTCTATTTTTTGGCTTGTTCTTCTTTACCTGGCACACAGATATCCTCTGTGCTGTCATCAGCACCATTAACAGCCTTTCTAAAGTAGCTTTGAAGCTCTGCTGGGCTTAGGTTGTAATAGAAGGGACAGCTCCAGGCTCACACTTTAATGTGAGGAAAGCTTTGGGGCTCCAGTGTTTGCTCCGTACTTTAGATTTCTATCCTCTTTGATGAGATAAGGCTCTAAAGACACCTGGACCAATTATCGCCTGGTTCTCTGGCTACTTCTGCTATTTCCTTTGATCACACATCGCATCTGAGTTTGGTAGCTCCAACTCTTGTTGATCATAAATGATGGAAAAATGATGCTAAAATACCAAATGCATGGAAAAATAGCTGTTCTAGTCTTTTTTTAAGTACCAAATTTCTCCATCATTCGATCTATTCTGCAGGTTTATTTTGACGCTTTTTTCAAATCTTAATCCAACTGTTAATTTACTCTCAGCTTTTACCAGCTGGCTCCAAACATAGACACTTTTCATCTTTTCACTCCTTTTCTTTTTGTTTTTGTTCCCTCCTCTATGGATCCCTTGGCTTGTTCAGTAGGGCTCAGCGTGTCAGCTCGTGTGTTTGTGTCCCTGCTTGAATATGAGGGTAAGTGGGTGGGAGAAAATGAATGTCCCCTACAATAATACAACAAGACAAGCAAAAATGGAAGGGGAATTATTCGTGTGACATTTCTGAACCAGTCCCTGGTGTAAAAGACAGAGGCGACACTAATGTAATAACTCTCCTCTGCTTTGCTCTGATGTCGTACAGCTACTGGCCTCCTCGCGTTCTATTCAAATATTTGTCAAAATTCAGAAAACGTGATGAGGAGAAGCTGATTACGTTATCTGTTGTCGCTTCTGCGTGGTTTCTGAGCCGTCAGCTCAGCGTTTCCTTGCTATTGTCAACTTGCTTCTCTGGCGCTGATAAGGAGAAATTGCAAATGTGGCGGTTAACTTGATTCTTCCTTGAGAGCTCCCCATCCAGGCTTTCAGACACTTTTTTTGTTCCCATGAAAAGTCGACATCAGTATCTCTGTCTGGAGGTGGAGAGATTCTGTTTGGATCTGATAATCCCCTTTCACTCCTGAAATTAGTTTCTCTCTCTGGAGGCGAGTGCACAGAAGCAAAAATTACGAGTGAGCGAGGATTACAAATGTAAAAGTGTGAAACAGAACAGATAGGAAAATTAGTGGATTGTGTGTGTGTGTGTGTGTGTGTGAATGTGCATTTGCTTATGCGTTTGTGAAGGAAACTTCTCCAACAGAGAAGTCCTCTCTCTGGGAGACTTGATGTTGGTAGATTAAAGAAATTTTGAGAGAAAAACTGAACATGGTGACACAAAAAAGTAATTTACATAAAACTCAAATGTTTATTTTTGTCTCAGCTAAAAACAACATTGAAATATCTCCTTTATTTTGTTGTTATTGTTGATGGACAGACGGATATGAGTTTATTTGACTTCATTTGGCATATGTAAACACAGAAAGAACAAAAATAAAGCACTGAAGTAAAATCAATAATGGTTCGTAGTTTCACAGAAACTCTAGTGGCTTGTTTCAAATATTTCTCTTTAGAGTTGCCATAAACAAAATGATAAATATATTTCCCACTTTGGTAGCTAAGCCATGGCTGTTTTGTGTCATAAAAGATCCCAGTTGTTCAAATAACAGAAATAATTTTTAGTAGTTTTAAAACCATACCGTACCTACAGCCTATTTATGGTGCCAGGAATCAGCATGCCCAGACCCTTTTGTGGAGGAGAAAGCTTCCTGTTGTTGTTGTTTTCCCGGGTAGAGCATCAGCTAAAAACCAGGAGCTAGCTCTGCCCTCAAACCTGGCTCCCTGAGGTCCATTCAGTTTTCCTCCTTGAAGATCTTTGACAATTTGATAGAGAGAGACGGATCTACTGATGGGGCATCATATTTAGTGATGAGGTCATTGCTCTGGTGTTAGTGAAGAAGGAGCTGAGTCAGAATTCTCAATTTAATCTTAATTTAGGTCCAACCCTCACCTAAGATCATGAGATTTGGGTCTTTACCCCAGATACAAGTTTTAAAAATGAGCTTTCTCTGGATAGATGGATGGATGGATGGATTTGTGGATGGATGGATGGATAGATTTATGGATGGATGGATGGATTTGTGGATGGATGGATGGATGGATGGATGAATTTGTGGATGGATGGATGGATGGATGGATGGATGGATGAATTTATTTTGAAACTACAGAAGTCGAGGACAGACATGCATAGAAATTAATCTCTGTGATATTATCTCAAGATGACTTATTTATCTCTTCATTTCAAGATAACAAAGCTCTTTTTTAAGTATGTTTAATATTAAGTTATTTTAAACTAAGGAACGTTTGTTTTCTTGTGATATTTCTTCCCTCAAACACCCAAGGAGGAGCACTCCTTCAGAAATCAGGACAGTCATGCTGGCAACCGATTCAAGCTGAAAGTGTCTGATGGAGGAACATCCATCCCTGATTAACACATTACTGTTGAAGATCATCTCCATGTGTCCTGACTGTGACACTGAATGATGAAACCGGGTGTAACAATAAACACTCATTCATCCACACGTTTGTGAAAAGTAGAAACAAAGCCTGTTTTCTCAAACTAAAACTAATTAACTTGTAATCAAGAAAATGCATCAGTAATAAAAGCTCTTGGCTCTTGTGTGAAGCTGGAGCCTGGTGTGTGTGGTACTCAGCTGATATGAATAGATTTCAGGTTCACCGTTCATAGTGGTAGGCAGATGCACCTCAGCATCACCTGCTGCACCAGAGAGCAAACCAGGACAAAGATAGCTGAGTCACCCCAACCTTCAGACAGAGGGCTGAACCTGGCCTCTACTTCTTATTTATAGTCAGCATCATTATTCGGCATTCAGAATCTAACAGAAAACCTGTAGAAATACAAGCAGAACAAATGGATGAATGATTAAACTGAAGTACTCCACAGCTCCACACAAAACAGCTCCTTTTGTACTCTGATGAGTTCTCATTAGGTAAACATCAGTGAAGTCTGCTGGTAGATGTAGTGATAACTCTTACAGCGGAACATTTCCTCCGAGTCATGCTTTTATTTTGGTGAACTGGTTCTCTTTCATCCGAGCACCAGGAGACACAAATCCTCACGAGACGCCAGGTATAGAAATAGCCTAAATTTGTCTTCATGAACACCACATCACAGCAGCGGTGAGTGTGTGTTGTGGTGAGCTAGTTGTCTTTCAGCTAAGTGCCTGCTAAGTGTGTACGTGCTGGTGGGTGAGTCCCAGGGCTCTTTTCACCCCTCACAACAAGCTTGCATCAGCATGATTAACAGGAGTATGGCATTGATTCTGTCAGTGGGAAAATGTTGTTATTTAGAGTGCGTATACATTAGGATGTTTTGTTATGTTGCCAGGCATCTCCAGCGCTACAGCTCAGCGCGGGGTCGCCCACGTTCAAGGAAGTCTACAACCACGGCGACTTGTTTCTACTCCAGAAAACCTCCCGAGACTCAACCCAGAGCATCTCGACTAGTTCTTGTGCATCACATTACCGCTCTCATTAATGTGACTGATTTTACACTTGGAAGGAGTGGGCCACAGACATGAGCCAGTCAGCCAAAGTGCTTATTGCTGCACAAGTGTGAAAAATCAAAATGCCCACTTGTGTTGAATCATTTGTGTCTTAGATCATTGTGACGGCTGCAGAGAGCGCTCTCACATCTCATCCTCCATCAGAAAAGGATTCACATCTTATGTCAGGCAGTGTTTTTTTTTCAATGAACTTCTGTTTGTGTGGAAGAGTCGGTCTGGTGTGAATTTGTTTTCCCTACATAAGGTTTTTTCATCTTTTTAAAGGTGAATTTGCTGATGTAACTTTCTTTGTTTGGTCTTTGATCACATTTTAATTGTAATGATCTCGAATACTTCTTTGCGTAACGGTGCCTTTTTCAGACACTGTTGAAATAACCTAATTGAGATGTTGTGAATTGTAAATTTAGTTTTGCAGAAAAAAGCTTTTGTTCATCAGGAGCAGCTTTTTTGGTCTAGAAGTCAACACAAATGTATTTTATTAATTGCAGATATCAATATTTAAAAAAGTCTAGTAGATATAAGGAGTTTTTTTTAATAAATAGTGCTTTTGAATATCACAAGGTGTTTCACAAGCACAATAAAAATGTAAAATGATAAAAAACAATAAAATTAAAATGAAATATTTAAAAAAGATGGAAAAAAATCAACTGACATTACCTAATATTCTTTCAAACATCACCATTATTTTCCAGTTGATTTCCTTTAGCATCTGCTGGTGTTGTACCAAAAAGGCTCCTCTTTCCCAAAAGGCGCCCTCATCACTAATGCCTCCTAAAGGGTCTGTTCTGCTGATGTCCAGGAATCATGTGACCTTTGTTTACCTGCATCATAAGAAAGCAAACCAGACCTGCTCTCCCATGGCTTCCTAAGGAATGACCAAGGATGAAGGTCTGAATCAGATTCACTGTCCTGCATGATTTACATATTTCCTTGCCCCACAATAACCTCCCTCTGTGGTTGAATTATGTTTTCAGTGTGTCCTCAAGTTCTGTACAAGCTTGTTAATTATCATTGATTGAAATCAGGTGTGTTGGAGCAGAGAAGCAGCTGAAACATGCAGGATAGTGGCCTCTGAGGACCAGGGTTTGAAACCACTCGTCTGAATGGATTGCTGCAGTTCGGAGGGAAGATTAGTATCTGGTTTGTGAGATGGGATTTGCAGCAATCATTTAGTCCAGGATAAGGAAAATAAAACCATTTAGATAATTAGCTTATTAGCATATGCTGATGTGTTTTCATGCAGAGGAGTTTGCTGGAGTATGGTAACATTTGATCACCTCTTTATGTTACTTGTGGAAAATTGTAAAATGTTACATTCAATGCAAATAAGTCAACTAAATCACACACAATGCTCTTTGGCTGCACCAAACTCAACCAACATTAAACCTACTTGAGGGTCCTCGGGTGGCCTAGGATGACATTAAACACACTCAACTCACTTTAACCATGAGAAGAAGCCCCATTGTTGGCACCTTGAAAACAAAAATGGAGGTTATCCCAAGCTGGGAAAACCTGTAGTAATTCAGGGTAGAGGTAGACTGATATATCGGGCCAATATTTGACATAGGCTGGTATAACTCCTTAGTAAAGCCGATTTGAAGTCAGGCACATCCCCGGGCAGCCCGGTGCTGCTGCTGAATTTAATTTAATCATATATTTACATTCCTGAATAACATCTGCTTAATAAATGCTCAAAAATTATTTTCAACAAAAATTTGTTTTTATTTAACAGTTTTGACAATTTCATATGGTCAGTTTACTCATTAGGTTGATTAACTTTAGTTAGATGTCTGATTTTAAACACAGTGCACAAAACGAAGATTTAACAGATGGTTAAATTCAGAGTTCAAAGACTGATTAAGTGTCAGAAGTTTTGTGAATCAACTGATGTTATTGGTGACATTTTAGCATGAAAAGGAGGTGGAAAACGCCTAGATATCGACCATGAAAATCAGCCCAAAATAACGGCAGCACAAATCGCCCATCGACTGACCTTTACCTGCTATCAGCATCGGTATCGGCAATAGAAAAACCAGTATTGGTCGACCTCTAATTCAGGGTGTTCTTTTAAATCTCTTTCAAGAACTTACAGTTGTCTTTCTCACCAAGGAACATTTTTAGTGCAATTATGCCTCATCTTGTCTTCTAAGCATATACTATACAGTACTTATAGTTCTCTACAAATAAAAGATGATGGAAGAAAGTAAAACAAATGGTACTATGATGATGCAAATTGTGATTTTAAACAAATGTTCCCAATGGTGGCATAGACCGTTAATGTCACAAAACAGGTTCCATTACAGTGAAACTAAAAAAATTAGAATATAGTGCAAAAGTCCAATTATGTCAGTAATCCATCTTAGACTGAGAGACCATCTAAAGGCTCAGGAACCCTTTGCAGGTGTTCTGGATTCATTAGCTGATTAGAGTGTGACACGTTGAGTCTAGAATATTGAACCTTTTCACAATATTCTAACTGTCATAGATTTAGAATGTGGGGTTTTCATCAGCTGTAAACCATAATCATCACAATTAGAACAAATAAAGGCTGAAATATCTGACTTTACATGGAATGAGTCTATCTCATAGATAAGTTTCACCTTTTAAGTTGAGTTACTGATATAAATGAACTTTTAAACGATATTCTATTTTTTTACCTTCACCTGTAAATGCCTATTGATAAGTTTAATATGCTTAGACTGATATTTAAAAACAGTAGAGAGAATAACCTGCCTGCTGCTGTTTGTGAAGCCTGTTTCCTGCTTGTTTTACTCTTTATAAACAGTAATTTTATAAGAAAATGGCCCACTAGTGTGTTCGTCTATTGAAAAAAAAATGTTTAGTCTTCACTACTGCACTATGTAGTGTCCCTGAATGTATGAAAACAGAGGACTTAATGTATAAACCCGATAATTAGACGCTATTCTCCAGACTTCTAAAGCAGCAGAAACTCAGACTCCCTCAGTGATCCCGCTGTCCCAACTACAGTCATTAGGTTTCTCATTACAGCCAGAAAAAATATAAAAAAATGTGTTATTTTATTAAAACTGTGCTTATGTGGGCTAACCTCAGAAGACTTAATTAATCACCACTCTGAGCCTGAGCACCCCCCCATCCTAAAACATTATAGTAACTCAAATACTGGTATTAAATCCACATTTACACATAATAGGAGTGTATCTCATTTAATCGTTCCCAGAAGGACTTCTCTAAAACTAGCCAGACCGTAAGGCTTCAAAAAAATCAGTTAATCCAGGACCATTGAGCGAATGGGCCAGGGTGCACCCCCCACCCACCCCCTACAACTTTAATGATGTGTGTCAGTGTGTGAAATTCAGTCTGGCACTTTAACAGGCCAATAATAGAGTTTCTACTTTAAAATGTCTGAGGCCTGTTGTGAGGTAGATATGATCAGATCAGGCTTGACCACCACAGGGCCCCCGACCTCTCACGTGTGAGCCGTTTAAAGCTGGAATTTGCTCTGCTTTAATGGACCGTGTAGCTAATCTCAAACAAAACACAAGAAAAAATAATAATAATAAAAAAAAAGAATTAAGTGGATTCAATGGAACTCCAGAAACAGCAATGAGTAAATGTTGTATGTTTGGACAAAATTACATTAAGATATCAAGACACCATTAAGGAACACATTTGAGTAGACTTGGGTGTTTTTAATAATAAAACCAAGAAATTCTTATTTTCCATCAGCCCTAATTACACTCAATGTGGGACCGCTGTAGTGGTGTTGTTGACAAGAATCTGGCGATATGATATATTATGATGCTTATAACTGGGCATTATTTGCAATTTTTAAGACTCAATTTGATTGGAAAACACTTCCAAGAAGCATCCACTGTTATCGCGACATCACATTGTTCCATCAGAATGAAGGTGGTAAAAACTGCTGCCACCTAGCAGTCGGAGTTTGAAATGCACCCCACAAAAGAAATACAGTTAATGCTAGCACAAAAATTCTCAATGAAAAATCGATATATTGTTTTTAAATATCGATTACGTATCATAGCATGAAATATCGCGATATTTCAATGTATCAATATTTGCTTACATCCCTACACTACTGCAGGTTTGTTGAGGTTACGTGTGTGTGTGTGTGTGTGTGGGAAGAGGCAGCACCATGAAATGCCCCTGTAGACACCAGCTCTATGGTCTCACCTCTGATTCCACAACCTTTGATTGATGTTGTTTGAAAGCACACACACACCGGGATGCCATTACATCACCTCTGTTTGCTCAGCGCGAGCTAGTAAAGGTGAGCCACAGTGCCATGACATGATTGTCTTCTTTGTGCTCTTGTTGCTCACTTTAGCAGCTAATAAAACTGGTTGTGTAACAATCCTCCTGACTACCATCGGATGTGTAATGGAATATGTGTGAGCTCGTGGTTTCATAACTCAAGACTTTTGATGGAAAATGTAGGAAATCATGTCACAACTTGTTTTTCACTGCACCACGTTTGGACATATGTTTGTATGGAGGAGATGTGAACTTGTTCTGGACCCAAGCACAAAACGTTTTTACTTTTACTCCAACCAGGTGTTGTTTTCCATGAGTTTCCAAAAGAAAGGTTTGAATCAAAGGCGTACCATTTTCTTGAAGGATTGCATATTTTCTGTCCTATTTCATGCCAGAGTTTTTAAACTAAGATCATGATTGAGTTATAGCTGTTTTGGTAAAATCTTGCAAAATGGAATGCAATATTGCAAAATTGTGCACTATCAGTTAAAGTAACACTAAATCATCTTTTAAACTTTAAGCTAGAGCTTTGACATTGATCTCAGTGATTGTTGAGTTAGAAACATGACTAGTTTCATATTTGACACCACTCTGCAGCCCTCTGCTGACCAGATACTACACTTAACGGTTTTTGTGGAGTGGATAGGTGTTCTAGGGGGCGCTGTTATACCTGCATTACAGCTGTTAGCTATTTTCTGTGCAGTTAGCTTTTTCAGTTTGCTGATCGTCAATTAAAAGCAGAAGAAAAAGAAGAAGTTTGCTTTTCTGTTGTCGTCATGGCGGAGCCTGAAAGTAAAAGTAACAGAGTAATGTCTTTGGAGGTGAAGCAAAGGGCTAAAACCGGAGTAAACATCAGCGTGGCCTACACTAATCTGAGGAAGCTGAAAAAGGCTCTGACATCACAGGCTGATGGTGACCTGGCTTTGTTGCTACTGGACTTGTAAGTAATAACATTGTTTGTCCAACAGAGTGGTTCTTTTTGATTTGTGGCTTATTTAGTAAGACTTGGCTCATGCTAGTGTTAGCTCGTTGTTAGCACTAGCTACAGCAGGCAGCAGCAGGGTTGTTTACAGTAGTTGTAATTCCACTTTCTACCAGTAGGGCGGAGGAGTAGGAAACTGCTCTGTGTTACTTTAACACTTGGAATATGTATTGTGGATGACGCTCAGCTACACCTGCATCAAACCTTGGGAATTGTTGCTAAGTTTGCTGAGCTGAGGCATCCATCTTTAATTAGATTTACCTCAAAGGTTAACCCTGTTATCACCGTCCTCCTGGCACCAACTTCATCACCCTCCACAGAAAAAAGAAAGACAAACAGGAAGTGGAAAAAAGAAAAATATCTCCCACATAAACTGAAACAGTGTTTCGTCTCTTCGTGTTTTCTATAGGTCCCAGAGGGAATTAAAAATTGCACATAAAACATAAAAATTGACAAGATATTTTCCTGGCAGCAGGTTGCTAAACCTGCTCGTCAACATAAATAAATATGTTTGAGAACTGGTGATTAGAGCAGGTGGCGATGGAGGAGCACAACAGCAGCATATGAGTTCAGCTGGAGGAACTGAGCCAGAGGAGATGCACGCCTCTCTCTGAGTCACGCTGTGAAAAGTTGTGCTTTCACAAAAGACGTGACACATGTTTGACTCTCTGTGTGTATACAGAACATGTTTTCGAGCGCACGAGTGTTTTTGTCTTCTCTCGTCCTCGGCCAGTTTTCCCTCTTGTTCTCTCTGCGGGCGTCAGCTGGGGTACAAAGAGGAGAGGAGCCTGAGTCACTTCCAAAATGATTTCCATTGCTGCATAAGAGCCTTTGGAAGAATGCAACACGGTTCATGCCAGGAAAGGAAAGAAATAAATGACCCTAGAGAGAGAGAGAGTGAGAGAGAGAGAGAGAGCTTGAAGTGGGCCAATCGAAGTTTAGTCAGAGGAAAATTTCTGGCTGCCTCTAGCCGAGGCCCAGCAGAGCGAAGGCAAGAATTTGAAGCAGTGGAGACGAGAATAAAATAGATTAAATGAGAAAGATTGCTGGAGTTTGGAAGAGGGTTCTAGCTATTCTCCAAGCTCAGGATAAACTCAAGCTCTGAATAGATAGATTACAGCTGAGACGAAAAAGAGAGACAAACGAGGACAAATGCATGAAAAGTTTTATAAAATTAGAATCTTCTGCTGAAAAAAAAGTGAGTGTGAAGGATGGAGGAAAAGAGCAAAGGGAAAAGTAATGTTCTCCCTGTAATTGTTTCAGCGTGTGCACGTTCACTCTCCCCTGTTGCTTTTGCAATTATCATCTCAGGTCCAGAGGCAGTCTGCCTGAAGTTAGAGAGACACTTGGGTGGCTTGATGGAGTTTGGCACCAATCTGTGCACAAACATGGCCCAGAGACATCACTTAGTTAATTAACCAAAAGGACTAAAAGTGATTCTCTGGGCTGATGAACAGAAAGCAGGAGAACATCTTCCTCCCTCGTTGCAGGTAGATTCAGGCTGTTTTCTAAGCAGCGATGGCTGAGAATCTCATCAGGTCGAACGGGAATGATGGAAAGCGTCATTTGCAGTACAAGATGAATAAAATCTGATTTATCTGAATAAACTCTGAGTTCAGTCAGATTTTAGCCGTTTGTGCCCTTCCCTGTGACCTTATCCTCACACCTACAGAATCCACTTCCAGAGAAAAACCCACTTGTTGTGCACACGTGTGGGAAAATAAATGCAACACGAGCGTTCGTAGACAAAACACGCTGTGCTCTTGTAAACCAGAGGTGGAAATGATTAACATTTACACGGTCCCCTAAACAAACCCTGACTGTTATCCCACCTCCTCATTTGTGCTCACTGTCAGTGTTCTGGTCTCATTTTCACCTCAGAAATAAGGAAGTGTTAAAGAAAACACCTTGCTTCAGTCTTGGCATGTTCCTGTTGTGATTATCGTCTTTTAGTCATTTTCTCCATCTCCTAGCTGTAATTCTAGTGCCAGCACATTGCTACACGCTCAGAGATGTCCACCTGTTACTCGTCTGTTTCATCCCCAGCAGATATTTGTTAAGTGTTACTTAAACTGAATCCTGTGGCTTTGGGAGACGGATAATGGCCTGTCTGCTGTGATTCTCTGTCTCTGCTGACTCCAGCACACAACATGCAGACTGTGCAGACATCCCATGACCCTTTCTGCCGTGTGCAGCTTGCCTTGAGTTTGGCCCTGTGTCTCGCCTACTCCCTGTGCTCTGACATTTCAGCTTTACTCTCCTATTTGAACTGTCCTTCCAGATTACCAAAGCACATCCATTGCTGTCAGGGCAACTCCTTCAGATGGTTTAGCCTCTGCTCTGCTGCTGGACTGTAGTTGTGGCTCATATGCTTGCACCTTTTTTAAAAAAACTGATGTTCAGGTGCTTTATGCTTCTCACCAATCAGTGTTTCTCTTTTTATGTGTTTATTTTTTTAAGAACTTTCATTTAGTTTTTATAGTAAGGTTTAAAGGGATTTATTAAGACTTTTTGTCTGAAGTTATAGTAGTTCTATAGTCGATACAAAACTTATGAAGTTCTTTGCTCTAAATTCCTCTTACACGAAGCAATTTCAGCAGTTTTAGTCTTCACAGTTTCAGTTCCTTCCAGAATGAGTCGTTTCAGGGCTCTGTCACTCTAAAACAAGCTGGATCTGGCCACGCCCACCCCTCCCCCACTCAAGCTGCTATTAGCTGAGAAGCTCCTACATCTGGGAGGGGCTCCGGGTAGAGCTGCTATTCCTCCAGCAGCAGATCTCTCTTGCACCCGAGAGTTGGTTCTATTTTACTTCCTCATTTGTGACATCACAAACAGGGACATTTTGAAACGGCTTGTTTTAGGCACATAATGCCTAAAATCAAACACTGACAGAAAACGGATGGATGTTTTTTTTCTCCACATCTGGAGTGTTTATAGAGGCAGTAGAAACCCGCATAGCAGCACAAAATTATGCAAAAGATGAATTTTGAATAATTTGTTCACATTAAATCATAACTTGATCCCTTATATAGACAGATTTTTTCCTTTTAAGACATCCAACATCTTATAGTGAATTTAAATGTGTATTCACAATGACTAAATAGCATCACGATACCTGAAAATAAAAAATTATCACCAAAAGATTAGAAAACTGAAAAAGTAAAACTTTTGAAATTAGTTTAGTAGTTTTGTGACATTTTCAGCTGAGTTTTATAAAGCAACCAGAAAGAAACCTTTAAATAAATTATAATGAAAAACTAAGAAAAAACCCTAATAAACCATCACATCAGAGAATTCTTACAGGAGTTTTATTTCTTCTAATTATGTCAAAGTGGCTTAACTTGCTTTCTGAAAACATCTCTGGGTCATAATCTTTAAAAATCACTCGTATCGTAGAAAAAAATGTCACAATTGAAGTTCTGGTTGTGTTTGAAAAAAACTGAAAGTTTTCTGTCATTTTCTAATTACTCAAATTGAAAAATCTGATAACCACCACACAGATGCACAACGCTCCCCTGTGTCATTATTCCACCTCTCTTTTTGTTCTCCTTTCATGGTGAGATGTTCAGTTCCTCCTGGTCTGACTGTGTCTGTCGATATAAAATTTCCCTTCATTAGACCAGGCTTTGTTGCACTTTCTCTGCAAATTGGCCCCATAGAAGAGAAGTCTGTGTTGTTCATTGAGCTGCCATGTCAGTAATAGATGCCTGGCAGCCACTTTTGTTCCCCTCAGAGATAATTGCCACCATGGGGAGGGTTTAAGTAATGATGTGGTGAGGGTGAGGGTATAGGCACGCCACCTGTCATCCATGTCTGACTTTATCGGCAAAGTTAAAGGATCTCTTGTGAGGTGCAAAGTGGCATTACTTAAGTTACGTTTGAGAGGATTTAGTGTTATTCATCATCAAAGCAAGACTGCTAATAGAAAACCCATTAGGATCAAGTGTTTAAAAAATGGCTGTTCCCTCACCTTCTTCTTATTTTCAATGTCAGCCAGCTGGGGTGGGACAATTGTTTATTGAGGGCTTCAACAGTCAGCAGAAAAATCAACTCTGCAGCATTATTCTCACCTTTATGATGAGGTCAACCTTGACACGAGGGAGAAAATATATAACATTTCTAATATAACATGCAGGAAAAGCATATCCATCATCCAACAGCAGTTTTAAAAATAATTTTTCTCAAAAACAGAACTCTCATCTTTTCCGTCGGTTTTTCTCTGTCTGCTTAAACCAGCAAAAAACGGAGGACAAACGCAGGTTCTCGGTGTTTCTGAACTTCATCTGTTTGATTCTGGTTGTGATAAAGACGCGGTGTGTCGGCTCGCCAAGTGGTGTAATGCCGGATCACGGCCCGGCCCCACCTCTTCAAAGACACCCACTGTACGCGGTTTCTACTGATAATGAGATCCACTTGACATCCAACAGATCCGACTCCTTTCACATCTCCCCCGTCGCTGTGGGCTGGCTCCTTTAGTCACCAGTTCTGAAAAAACACATTTAAAAGGTGCCATGTCACGCTCTCCTTTTCTCTACACACACACGCACGCACACACACACAAATGGCATTAATCTGCTAACCACTGCGCACATCCAGGGAATTATCGCAACACACTAAGGCATAAAAAAAGTCAGACAGAAAAATGCAGTTTAACTCTCCTGTGATCTCATTTAACTCCATGTCCCTTCACAGACGCAGCAGAGCATCTGCCGGTGCATCTTGTCCTCTTGGTATTAGATTAAAGAGAGAGGCAGGTGGAGGGTGCTTCTCTGCAGGACTTCTTTCTACTCACCAGGACACACACACACACACGCACATACACACACACACACCTCGCCTCTGAGGTCCCAATGCAATTTACAGTGGAAATGAAAACACTCCGATGGCAGAGAGTTTGACAGGGTGTGAGGGCTTTTAAATATGGCCCCTCAGGTGAGACGAAGACATAAACACACGGGGTTTATGTATGAGGACTTCACAGTGTTTACCTGAATTTTCCCTGAAATTTCTCAGCTCACACTTTCCGCCACCCAGTTAGTCACAAAAATGGAGGATTTCCTGCAGAGTGTTTACAGTTGGGCTTTTTATGTTGACTCTTTCTGATTGGTTGATAGTAATTAAACCGCCATGAAATCGATCATTTTACAGCACAATTAATTTGCTGAGAACCAGAAGGTTGCCAGGCAGACAACAGTTGGACTGAATAGCATTAGCCTCTAACATGATGTCTTAAAATTAGAAGTAACCACGCCTTTTAAAATCATGCTAGATAATGGCTAAATATACATAATAAATTAGCTCAACAAGCAGCATAAATACTCAGTAGCTTTTTGTTCTGATTTCTTTCTGTTACCCTGAAAACAGAAAGACTTTAGTCACACCAAAGCGAGTAGATTTCAGCTTGTTGGGCAGATAAAAAATAGAGGTGGATAAAATTGTTGTTACTAAACCCCTCAGTGGTCACTGATATAACTCAGAACTGACAAAATAAACTAAAATGTGTTCTGTAATTGGTATTGCTGGTCTTCTGTTTTGTAAAGAGTCTTTTTAAAAGGTAAAAAGTAGTCACAGTGCTGTTTGGGATCAGGGTGTGTACCACACTGAACATGGACCACAGAAAGCTAAGGAGAGAGTTAATCTTGTGAGTAGAAAGACAATTATTGACCTGCATGTTAACGATGCAGGCTCGAAGCATCTCCAGGCAGCTTGATGTTCCTCTGGCTACAGATGAACAAATGTTTCAGAAGTTTAAGGTCCATGCAGGACTGTATCCAGTCTCCCTGGACATGGACTCAAAAGCAACACTAACAATAAGTTGAAGACAGATAGTAGCCAAAAAGTCCAGAACAACCTCAGCAAACATCCGAGGTAAACTCAAGGGTCCAGGTTCATTATTGTCAGATTGGACCACCCACTGAGCCAAAGTGGCCTTAATGGAAGACGACTGAGCAGACACCACTGTTGGAAGTAAGTCTGTATTGACATATTGACGCAAAGCTTCTAGGTGGATGTTCTTTGGACAGATAAGACAAGTCAAACTCAATGCTCACAGACGCAGAAATGAAGCTGCCAAAGAAAAGAACAATGTTGTTACTGTAAAACATGGAGGCTTGGTTCTGTTCTGTGGCTGCTTGCTGCACCTGATGCTGCCCAGGATCCAGTGAAGTCTCAAGACTAGCTCGAAACTCTGGAGAGAAATGTGCTTTCCATCTTTGGAAAGCTTGGTTTCAGTCTCAGGTCTTCTAATCGGACAAGGACTCGAAACAAAGTTAAACACACACGTGAATAGCAACCCATGGTCTTTTAGGAGCCCTGATCTAAATACTGTTGGAGATCTGAACAGCTGGAGAAGTTTACTAACGAGGAGTGGGTCAAAATACCTGCTGAAAGGTGCTGAAGTCTCATAGAGTAACATAAATCACTTTGTTTCTGTAAAGGTTTGTGCAACAAAATATTAACTTAAAGAGTTCCATCATTTCTGTTGAGACCAGATTTATTAGTTTGTAATGACTCAGTACCAACACTGGACTTGCTGTAATAACTCTACAGATGAAACTCAAAAAATTGAGAAAAAGTTCATTTATTTCCATAATTCATCTTAAAAGGTAAAACTAATCCATGAGATAGACTCATTCCATGCAAAGCCAGATATTTCAGCCTTTATTTGTTATAATTGTGATGATTATGGCTACAGCTGATGAAAATGCCACATTTTAAATCTCAGACAATTAGAATATTGTGAAAAGGTTCAATATTCTAGACTCAAAGTGTCACACTCTAATCAGCTAATGAATCCAGAACACCTGCAAAGGGTTCCTGAGCCTTTAGATGGTCTCTCAGTCTAAGTTGGAATTACTGAAATAAATGGACTTTTGCAACATATTCTAATTTAAGCAACTTCTATTCTAACAGCAGTTTGTTTCTGATGGCACAAACCTTTATGGAGTTACAGTACTTCAAAGAAAGCATGTAAAATTAAATAAAATCAAAAACATTTGAAAACAGTTCTCACTTATAATTTTCATCCTGGCATTATTAGAGTAACAGGTTGAATATTTTGATGCTGTGTCATTTCCTGTCACATTTGTGAGCGTTAATATGGGAATCATTTGCTCAAGCTTGACTTGAAGAAAATCATGAATTGAACTGAAATTGTGATTTCTGCCAGAAAAATCACAATCCAATATTTTCCTGATATTGTTCAGCCCTGCTGCATCGAGCTATACCGTATATGCTTCTGTTTCCTTTTGTTCACAACACTTCATTCTAGATGATTTACTTGTGCTTCACAACTTCATGTGTGGTACGAGACTTGTTGAAAAGTCCATTTTGTGAGTCTGTTGTTCTGCTGCTAATCTAAGACCATGCTTGTGTTTAACATGCAGCCATGAAGCAGAAGCACAAATCTGGTGCTGTTAAGACCAAGTTCTGCTCGGTGGCTTTTTAAAAAAGGAGCGATTGTAATGTTTGGCCTTTTTACAAGAATCAGAAGACTGAAGCCAAAGAAGTGCCAGTGGACCTTTAGAGAGCTGCCAAAGGATAAGAAAGTGTTGTTTAACAAAGTTCCCTAACACATGTTTTGTTTGGCCCTGCAGTCCGACAATAAATATGGCTCTCATTTGTCCCGTTAATGTTTCTCCTTCTCTCGCTCTCCCTCTTTTCTTCCACAAAGTTCTACTGAGCAGAGTAGTTTCTGATTTTGACAAAAACTAAATCAACTTCAAACGGCCAGAAGCACCAGGAGCAGCCAATATTACCGAGCCACAGGATGGCCCACCTTTTCCTGGCCTTTTTCTATTACACCAGCTTTTTTCTGAACGAGGTCGTGACTGAAATTTCTCAGACCGAGGTATAGCCTTCTCCACTTCCTCTCCCTGCTTATGAGAATCAAGCAGGAGCTGGCCCCATGCAGCAGATTGCTGCATGTCTCCCAGCCATCAGGAGCATTTTATTTAGGTGTTTGTCATGCTGTAAGGCACAGGAGCCGGCAATCTCTCCCCTCTCCGCCTCCTGCGACGAGCCATGACTGCAGCCCGATGGAAACTCCAGTTAGGGGCAGGTTTGGGGAGGACGGGCTGCTCGACTGTCATTCCACAGGAATATTGAATATACAGAGGTCAGAGGTCATGTTTACGCAGCAAATCCTCCATTTCCTTCTTGTCATGTCAAGCAGGAGATAAATTGCAGGCAGTGGAGGAGAACGGGAGAGCTGCAGTTGACAAGTTGACATTCATTTTATTTCACAGGCTGTCAGTTAGTCTCACAACCTGCTTTTCCTACAAATATGGTGAATTTGCTTAATCTGCAGTAAAACACATCTCCACCTCAGCTAAATCTAATGCTCCGTTTGACAATAGTGGTTGTGGAAATCAAACGGCTGCTGAGCAAACAAGAAATGCACATTATGTAACGACGCGTTTCAGTTTCACTTTGCTCATAATCACTTCTGCAACATCAGACACTCGGATTTAAAAACGGATGCTCACCATCAGATTTAGAGAGTTGCCGTCCAAGAATAAACTTTTCATGAAGAACTTTTAGCAAAACTGCAGTCAGTCAGCTGAGCTCAGCACTAAAGATTAGGCGGCATATCTACGATTTTTTTCTTCTTCGCTGTTTAATCCCTCTTTCGGGTGAAGGAGGGGAGCTCTTTCTTTATGCGTGTGCATATGAGAGAGGATAAAGTGGAGGAAATAGTGGAGAAGATTGGTGAAAGTAGTGTGAGTTTCACAAATCAAGGTCACGTCGCTGACTGACTCGCCCTGGGTTCCTTCTTTTTGGCTAAGAGTGAAATCTTGCTTCATTAACTTTGTGATTTGCTCGCAGCCTTTTTCTTTACGCTGTGTGTGTGTGTGTGTGTGTGTGTGTGTGTGTGTGTGTGTGTGTGTGTGTGTGAGGCAAGCTCATGCTTTGTTTTCTTGCATGAGTGTGATGGAAGGTTGTTTTTAATGAGGGAGACAACATCAGGGTGGATGTAAGAAAAGCAAAGTGAGCAAGAAAAAGAAGTTTTCCTGTCAGCTCCCTGATGCAGACCTCCCTCCTCTTCCTCCCCCTTCTCCTCCTCTCTCCCACTGTCCTGTTCCCTAATTCCAAACTGAAGAAGGGCTGCAGGCAAAACAAGCAGAAAGGTCTTTGATCTCCAAAGACGACGGCTGCCAATCCCTCTCAGCCTTCTTTTCCCCCCTCAACGTATTTTCTCCCAATCAGCGATGCACCCAGCAGCCTCGTCCTCCCTTCAGCTCATCTTTTGGCCTTTCAGTCCCACCACCTCCTTATTTATTTTCATTTCTGTCTCATCTCTGATGCAGTAAATGTGTGGAGAGTAGTTGTGCATTGTCACACACTTCATCGCCACCTTGTAAAGGTGTAGAAGAAGAGATGATGCAATCCGTCGCCTTGCTCAGAAACGAGTGAAGTGTGAGGTTGAAGAAAACACCAGAGATATTTGAAACAAATGAACTTTAAGGTTGTTTTAATTCAGATCACATTTGAGATGCATGTTTCTCTGAAATATCCCTTTATTTGTTTATCATTGCTGTTTAATGTTGTTTTTTCTCCTTTTTCTGTGAAAGCATCCTGGGATAATTTCACGATTATAAATCAGACAGAATAAATGCTTTTCCTGACCTGAATAATCACATTTACCAGTAACTTGCACTACCACCTAAACCCTATGCTCCTAATAGAAACTAATACTCACCTTCAAATTCTGGCTATTTGTTGGAGGCCATTTAGTGCATTTACTGTTGCTCAGCTCATAATGAACCCAATTTAGTGTTTGTATTTTAGAAATGAGCCCTGGAAAAAGACCTAGCAGTGAGCTGAAGGCGGTTTCTGAAATAATACATTCATAACAGTATTAGGTAACATTTGATCACATTTATTATGAAACATTATTATTACAACTCAAACCTTCAGGAGAAAGAGTCAGTGTTAAAAAGGATAACACTTTGCAATAAGGGTCCCTTTATTAATGTTATATACTGCATTATTAAGCATTAATAAACAAAAGGTCTCTTTATTAACGTTTCCAGTATTGTTAACCATTAAGTGTCTTTAAAGGTGTGGTTCACTCGTTTAATCAATACATTTGCAGTGGTATCCGGTAGGAATGCCTTGCAAGTCATAGTCAGGTGAAAAAACGCTCAGAATTTCTTGGATCATCACCGACAAGGCTGCTGCTGCACAGAGTGGCAGCGGACAGCAGGACTTGGAGTCTTATTTCCTGGTATTTGGACATCTCGCCTCTGATTGGCTAACAGCAACACGACTCTACCACTGACTCTGTTTGCTCTGCAACGTTGATGTTTTATCTCCACAAATAACAAAAGCCTGGAGGAGTTCTGCTGTGTGGTGGAGTTACTAATGCTAACGGTTAGCTACTACTAGCTGGGAGGTTCTCTGCTGTTTCCTGGATGCAAAAACAAACAACAGCCTTCGCCGTCATGAGTCAAGATGGGTGAGTCCATGAATGTTAAGTGACAGTGTGACATAGATCTGTCAGGCTTTTCTAATCCTAGAGTTTCACCGTCTGTTTTCTATCAGAAGCTAATGCAGGAGATAGGTGTAGGAGACTATTTTCATGTTCAGCCTGCATGAAACACTCAGTGACCGATTCTAATCAGAAATAATCATTAAAAATAGTTTTTTCAGTGAACCACACCTTTAAGGTTAGGACAAAGGGCCAGAGGGAGGTGTCTGCTTAGTAATGCATTACTTAATATGGTTAGGCACGTAATACTTTAAGAGTTTATTAATGCACTAAGCCATAAATAAAGGGACCCTTATTGTAAAGTGTTGAAAAAAGAGCATAAACTTGTTTTGTTTATAGTTAATTAAACTAAAACTGCAACAAATAAAGCAGGTTTATCATGACTTAAATAACGATGCTGACTGGTGGAATAACAGAATAACTCAGAAACTTTGTGAAACAGATCTGAGAGCAGCCGCACGAACAAAAAGTTGCAGCAGCACCGTTTAAGTGCTCTAAAGACATGGGTGTGTTTCCACACGTGTCATTTCCATTCACTGCCATAAAAACTGGTTTCCGCTGCCAGGACTAAAGCAGGGGATTATGGGTCGGGATGATGTTTTTTCCTCTCAGGTCTGTGTGCCTTCCTCTACATCCTGATGCCTCTTCTTCTCTCTGTTCTTCTGTTTGCTTTGGAAGTCCTGGTTAGACCTCCTCCATTAGGGAGTTGTAATGTGGAACAGCAAATACTTGTTTTTCTTCCCTTTGTTCCTGGATGGAGATAGATGTTCAGACAAAACACTGGGGTGGGTGAGGAGACTGGGGCAGCAGATAAGGTGTGAAAAACAGCTGGGAAGGTTTATTTTTTAATCCCACATGCAGCTGTGGTGAACCATAAAGGTTTAGAAGTCTGAACTAACAGCGAAACAAATCAAAAACACTCCTATTAAAGCGTATAGAAGCTGTTCTGCTGTAATATAATTCTTTGAGTCTTTTGTTTGAGAGAATTACAGAAATCCTGATTTATTGTGAAGAAATCTTTACAAAGGTTGCCTTGGGAGTCAGTGTGACTTTCACCGCAGTTCTTCTGTACACTCGGTCCTGATTTTTCTTCAAGGATGAATGGCTTTTCTCTGTAATTATGTTACGCTGCAAAGCGTATTTATTGCAAGAGCAAGAGGGAGAAATCGTTCAATTTTATTTAGCTTGAACCTAAAAGAAACATAGTTTGGTTTAAAACTTGCATCTTATTGTTCCTGGTGTGTTTCGTGCTTCTTAATAATAGTGACGTGTTGTTTGCTAAGAAACCAGCTTCCATGTTCCGGCTCATACGAGTGAATAATGAGAGCCGGTTACCGTCTGAAAGTTATTCATTTTTTTTCATCCAACCAAGGTGGTGGAATAAATTGCAAGAGACGCCCAACAAACTATAGAATTGTGCCGTCTGTTGATAATCCTTGTAGTTTAGACCCTGTGCACACAAAAGTATCCCACAAAACGAAGATATTTTTACGGTTTGGCATGTCAACCGCGCAAAAGGGAAGATGAGCTGCACCAAAAACGATTCTTTCAAAAACGCCGACCAAAGTGGAGATTTGCGAATTCTTTGTCAGCATTTGTTCGTATACATAAATAAAATAACCGCAGATTTAGCTTTTGCAACATCACTGCCCGCCACAAAAATGCTCTGATATGTACGACCTAGCTTGCTTTTACTGCTCTATGTGGAAGACCAAAGGCGAAGGACGGTTATTGTCCACCACCTAGGTATTGCACATCCAAGGAATGTTTTTCTGGCAGACGATTTGGGGAACTACTGCCACCTACAGGCTTGTTTTTCCTATGAATGTGCTTCACAGTGCACGAGGTGGTGTGGACCCATGTTTATTCCTAGATGGGTGGGGGAGGATATTCGGTTTTACAAAACCTGGCTACATGTGCACGTAGCCCTCTTTAATCTGATTAGTTGCATTCAGCATGTTTGGTGTCAGCTTCATATTTATACCTCCAGCTCTTTCTCCTAAATAGGTTTGTTTTTCAATATGGAAATCACGAGAGCAGTAACTACTGCCAGCTATTGCAGAATGTCTGACTATGATGAACTGCTTTATTTTTCAGGAAAACAAAGAAATGGGAGGAAAAGTTCACCGCGGCTTTAAGTGGAGTCACTTTCATACAAGGGCATCGATTTACTGAGATTTCATTTTTCCACAGTCGAGTGGTGAGGGCGCGGTGGTCAGCAGGAATGAGATTTGATCAAATGATATTTTAATGTTTTTGTTATAATCAGCTCTTATTGATTCACTTTATCTGGCCAAGGATGAGGTTAATATAACTTTGGCTCTCATGGAGGAAAGCCTCTGGCCTCTGGCTGCAACAAATAGATGGAAAGAGTCACTAAACCTGGAGAGGACCTGGTTTGGATGCTACAAGTCAGACAGGAGCAGAACCAGTGACAGGCTAGGTAGGTGCTGTTGGTCAAACAGCAGAGGTGAGTTATAGGGATGGAGGCAACAGATCAGAGACAATAGCTTCCTGGAACAGGTGGGTGTTCATTAGTGAGAGAAACCACTTCCTTAAACTTTCTCTAACCCTGAGTCACAGCTAAATGTCACACACACACACACACACACACACACACACACACACACACACACACACACACACACACACACACACACACACACCACCCTCCTCAATTTAAAGTAATGGAAGAAGGATAAAGAACAAAATCTTGAGGTAACAGAAAGGTGAAGGTGTTAATCTAGTTTCACCTCCTCACAAATTAATCTTATTCTGGCTCCTCTCTCTCTCTCTCTCTCTCTCTCCCTTTCTCTCTCTCTCTCTTTTGCTTTCTCTTTCTCTCCCTGTCTCTCTCGCTCCCTGTCTCTCTCTTATTCTCGCTCTCTATCTCATTCTTTCGCTCTCTTTCTCTCTGTCTCCCTTTTTCTCTCTCTTTCTTCCCCCCTCTTTATTACTCTCTCTCTCTCTCTCTCTCTCTCTCTCTCTCTCTCTCTCTCTCTCTCTCTCTCTCTCTCTCTCTCTCTCTCTCTCTCTCACTCACTCCCAACTAACTACTCTTCCACTCTCCTTTCATTCCTTTTTCCCTCCATTTAATTCAAATATCGTGTCAAACGTTGACAGAGGGCTTTTTTTATTCTTTCAGAAAACAAAATCAGGATTCATCAGCTCAGGTAAAAATGCAGCTGTGGCCGTTTTTCAGAACACCGGTCGGATACTTTCACCTGTCTTTTCTACATTTCCACAAACTAATGTTTTGAAGTTACAAATAGGAGTGTATTATTCTCCTTTGGAATGATTCTTATGTAAATCCATTCTTCACCTTTACTGAGCTGACAACATTTCTGAAGAGACTAATTCTTAAACCCACTGTGTGTCATTTCCATAATTAGTTTTTCTGAATAACACTCGACACATGTACAGCAGACACCATTAAAAATGGCACTGTATTAATTAACGAACTATTTTTTTCACGTTTTAAAGTAAAATTGTTTTTTCAATTTTAGACATTTTAAAAACAGAAATTTGAAATAAATGAATTCATTTTTTTTAGTTGACTCATTAAACTTGTGAGAAATAATTGGTGCAAGAGTCGACTTTGATTTCACAGGAAGCATTTTCAGTTTCTCCTATAATTAATCTTGTAGGTGAAAATTTCAGCTGCGAGGCATCGAGCGTTTTTAAACCATAAAACAGCCATTTGATCATTTCAGGCGCATGAAGCCTCAGACTGCAGCTGCTTGATGAATTGGTCATTTTCCATGCATCAGCAACAAAGCAGTGCAGCCGTTTATAGTGTTTGACCTTGGTCGCCTGAATGATTGGTGCTGCTGCTGAGCAAAATGCAGAAACGCCTTGTTAGAAATTCTCTGCTGTGTGGGAATTCCCATGCTTCTGCACTGATAAAAAATAAAAGAAACGTCTAACGGACTCATTTGCTTTTGCAAACGTGGCATCTGTGCAGTGTGCGTGCCAGGTTATGAAAATCGGGGGGACGGACGACCATCTGAAACAAAACCACATCCCAGCGGATGGTAAAGCTTAAAGGTGACAGACAGTAAAAACCATAATAAGGCTGCACATCTTTTAATATCTGAGCTGAAGATGATCAGCGTGTCTAACAATGCTGCTCCTGAGAAAACTTAAAAGTGCACGTTACTATGACGACCTCAAGACTTAGCTGCAGCATATCAAACACTGTTTTGATGTTATTTGTGCTGCAGACAAGACCAGATCTACATCGTGAGCAGGGAAGAAAGAATACATGCAAAGAAGGATCAATCAGAACACGTGGAAGGTGTCTCTCTTCTGAGTTCTGCTTTGATGTAATTTGACGGTTTTCTGCTTCGCTCTTCCTACAAGGAGCCTTGCTCCTGATCTGGTTGGAATCAGATTCCTTTATGTGTTTTAAGAAGCTGATGTTTTAAAGCCTTAGGAGCGTTTCACTCATATTTCCATTGTGCTACTAGGATTTGATTACACAAAGGCCCTGAAATGAGTTTGTGACGGTAACGTGACCCGTGTCAGGTATTAGCCATCGGCTGCGGTGCTTTACTAGCCGACGTAGTTTAGCTCAGAACAAAGTAAGCCAGGTTTAAGCCAGCTCGTAACACGATATTCCCAGCCATGATTCCCAGGCATCAAGAGGTCACACACACAAAACAAGTTTCTCTGAGGCGATGTCACATCAGAAAAAGACCCTTCTAGCTCACCATTGGCTGAAGAAGCGAAAGCTGACACCACTCACACATCGACATGTCAACCACCCCGTCTCCCCCCCCCCGATGAGAGTGTGAAAGGGACGAGGCTTAGTTAAGTGTAAGGCCTCGACGATAGAGTGTATACGCTCGATATTGATTAGTATTTGATCCCTGCCATTCGCCCCTCTACTGTTTCTCCCCACAGACCCCATCTACACTGACCTTCCCTGACTGTCTACACACACACACACACACTGGGCACCGCCTCCTGCCACGAGCGTGATAATTTACCCTTGACGGAGATGGTGTGAGACAGTGAGGGGGCGTTCGGGGCAGGACAAAAACAGGGAAAAGATAAGATGGAAAGAGAAGAGGCGAGAAGAAAGGATTTGGCTTTGGGCATGTGATCGAAGAGACTCAATGGATCCATTATGAGTTGAAGAACAGTTGTGGTTAAGAGATGGATGGCCACGGTGGGGCTTTGACAGGATGTGAAAAGATGTAGGGAGGCATGCTTAGATCACCCAATCTGCTTAACTCGCTTACTGCTGCTGGCCCGGTTCCCTGCGCTCCATCTTCTCACACTTTCCGTGTAATCGGACGCACTCCGATAGCAGTTATCATCCTAACTGTGCCAAGTGTGCATTAGTGCCCTCCCCTGTATTGTTATTAAGCAAATACTTACAATTCTTTGTGCCTCTATCTGTGACTTCAGGTCAGAGGATTGGAAGTAATCTTCATTATTCCCGTTTGTCTTTATTTTTCTTCTATTTCCAGACTCCCTTTCATCTCTGCCAACCCCACCATGCCCTCTCCTGTTAATCTGTGTTAAACTCTTGCTCTTGTTTCTCCCGTTGTCCCTTTTTTCCTCACGTCCGCTCATGCGTTTTCTCAGCGGTTTTCATCTCTGCCTTCTCCCGTCCTCTTTAAGCGTTAAGTCATGTTTTATAGTTCTGTCTGCTGCCGGCTGGCCCAGCCGCTGTAATAGAATTGCTCCTTCCTACATGGACAACAGTTTCCAGGGTAACAGAGACGGGGGAGCGAAGGCCATGGAGTGCACTGTGGTGTAGTCAATTTTATCAGCAGAATGTTTTGGCCCATTTCTGATTACACGCTGCCTGCATCACTGGTAACCTGAGAATTGGGAATGAAGACGTAGGACAGTAATGTTTCTATCAGACAAAACATTATTGGAGTTTTTATGTGATTTAATTTAGGTTTGTCTTCCTTTAAAGAGGAGATAAGTGTTTGTGCTAGCTGCGGCCTCTTTCTGCAGAGGTTCAGCAGGTGATGCATTCACCACTGTCAAAAGTAACCCTGACTGGCATTTGTGAGGAGAGAGAGAGCAAGCTGAAATGCCTCACAGCAACTCACTGGCATTTCTCTAATCACTCCATCGCATCTTTTATTACCACAGAAAGTCGTTCTCCTCCTGGGTGCTGGCACTGCAGATGTTTTTACTGCCTGCAGTATTGGACATTTTGTCAGTGGCAGAATGGAGGAGAGGAGACAGACCATAATATGACTGTCAGTAATATTCTCTTTTTGCTTCGGGGAATTAATATTCTTGCAAGGAATTTAAACAAACTCGCAGGTCTGCAAAATCACATTGAGAAAATATTTCTTGGTCAGATGGTTGAGTCTGAAGGATGATCTGTAGACCAACAGGGATTCAGCTTTCAGAAGAGATGTCAATCAGCAGGACATGCATCAATCATAGCTAGAAATGTAATGATATAGCTCATCACAGGCTTAAAATGATAAAATAGTTACATTTACAGCTATACATTAGTGTTTGGTGAACAAAAAACTGTGTTTTGTGGTGATACCACTGATTCTGCTCATGCATTTCAGTTCTTTTCATGTAACAAAGGTTTAAAAGTGTAAATCTGTAAAATGGAGCTGTTGTATTGCAGGACTGCTGCTCTGTTAAAACAGGGTTCTGATTTGACCCTGCAGGTCAGTTGAGGTATTTTCTTGAGTAGATTCCATGGTTTCACCATTTAAGTCAATCAGTTCATTGAAATGTAGCTGTGTGCTTGCCTTGCACGCAGGTCTATATTGTTTTGCACGCTGATGAGGAACCTAAGAAGTTGGTTCCTAGCAGCAGCTGTCACACGTTTTGATCCATCACCAGATAGAGCTTCCTTTAAAGGTTGAATATGGAACAATTTAATAAAAAAAAAATACCTCCACGGCGTTAAGAGGTGTGCAGAATGGAGATACAGTATTTCCATTAAAAGCTATATTTTAATAAAAAAATAAATAATATTTATTTTGACGGGAACAACACTGGTTTTATGTTTACATCTACCAGCCGCTAGAGGGCGCCATTGCGGGTTGCCAAGTACAGTAAACAGTCCACTCGGCACAACGAGGCTGGCACTGTGGAAAATGGCAGACTCGGCACGTCAAGCAGCTGCTTCTGAGCCCAGAAGATGTCGTTATCCTTCTCAGAAGAGGAGCGACCATAAAAGATCTAAAACCAGAGTGAGTTTAGGTCGTCACTGGACGTGGTGCTGGCTGCTCACTTCACGTATCGGCAGCAAACCTGGCATCCCGATGGCTGGAAACCTAGTTCTGTTGTTGCAACTACAACCTCCACACACTAGATGTCGCTTTGGTGCTCGTGTTCCATATTCAACTTTTAAGCCAGCGTGCTTGTAGATCAATTCCATCTGAATTCTTGAGCCATTAGTCCCCCAAACATACTCACAATAGACTCACAATAGCCCTCACACAGCGTGCTCTGGAATAGTTCCTCTATATGCACAATTTACACAAAGCCCACAGCAGCACAGGAAGCCATTACAGCAAACTAAAGGTGTTCATCTCTTCTAATGGCTATGACAACAAACACAAAGCTGAGCAAAGGTAGTCAGAGCCCCTTTTACAGTATAAGCAGAAAGATGCACTGTTTAAATGGCATCTGTAAAGTACCAGTAATGGCAAAGTTAGAGCTCTTAAAATGTTTACTGCTTTAGGTAGAAGGATGTGAAGCTGTGCTGGAAAAGGCCATGACCCCAAAGTGAAAATACACAGCTGAATGGAACTCAAAGCAAATGTCAAAAGAGATAGGTTTATAGATAAAAATAAGGTGTTTTTCCTACGTAAGACATAATCCTACAGTTTGAGTTAGCCTCCAATCCCATTTCTCCACATTTAGATGGCCTGATGGGCAGGGGAGGTGGTGTGCAGGCAGGGATGTTTTTCATTTTTAAATAGAGCACCCAGATTCAAATATTTTATTGGTAATGCAGAGCATGAAATAGATCATGTGTCGGCTTGAATTGTCTGCCTGAACTTGCTCATAGGTTCGTTCTGTTTAATGCACAAAGTTGTCCGTCCAAAACAACATTTGACAAAGCATTATATGGAAATGCCTTGTTTTTATTTTAAGACAAAGATCTTGTAAAACTTATCACACTTGAGAAGGAAAATCTGTTCAAAACCAAAAAAAGGACAAAACTTCCCAAAGGGGATTCCTGTGTCTGTGAGCAGAAGACTATTTAGCACAGTTTTCAGTGAACAAAATGTTCTTGCTGTGAGTTCGGCTTCATGTGGTGGTGAAGAAGGACCAAACCAAAAATAAACACGTCAGCGGCTTCTCCTACAGTGGAATGACAGTTAATATTTGTCCTATTTTAGCCATTTTTTCCACTTGTTAGAACTTAAGGAACTTTTTATAACTGCATCATAGAAAAACACCTTAAACGCCATGTTTAAACATGGGATTTCCCTCCAAAAAACTTATCAGAATTGTCATTAAATAACCAACCACACTCACTAGTCTTAAAACTCAGCCTGCATGAATTTCCCTCACATCTTATTTGTCTTCAAACGGAATGAAAAGCCAAAGAAAAACACTCTTTTGATGTGATCAAACGCAAACGTAAAGAACAGAACACGTTCAACATATTTAGACTGTTTTGCTGTTGTCCAAAGATAGATTTACAGTGACAGCCATTAGTGCTAAATCAAAGTGGATCATGTTTGATGATAGCCACCTATCTGGTGCCAACAGATCCCTGTTTGTTATTCCTGCACGACTGTAATGTCATCATGTTTCTATAAAAGGGGATGAGATGAGAGCATGTGTAACTCTGGTGGCAAGGCTGGTTGCTGCACCTAGCCTGCTCCAAGTAAGAGGTTTAAAAGGGTATTGGGGGGGGGGGGGGGGGGGGGGGGGGGGGGGGGGGCAGGCAGCGTGGGGCAACAGAAAGAGGCACAGAGGGAGAACACGGCTATATTTAGCTTGACCTGATCGCCCAAGTGTAGAGAGGGCCAAGGGGAGAGACAGGTGCAGGGATGGCTGGTCATTATGGAGGAACACAGGAGCCTCACAGTCCAAGGCTGATAATGGGACCCCATCTGACAACTACCTCCAGTCCTACATCACCACCTATATTTAGTTCAGATTTGAGAGCGGCCGTTTGAGCTCAGGACTGTCTTTCTGTAAGCGTGCAAATGTCTCCCAGTGGTAAAATGTCGGCTGTGGGGGTGGAGATTGGACGGTGACGGAGCCGTCTCTAGTGGAACTGGGATCCGTCTGAAGACGACATATTTTGTTTGTTTAGGCGACGCATCACAGTGATGTTTCTGACCATCACAATAAAGCAGAGTTACACAAATACGAGCCATTTCATCACATCTTTGCATCTTCTGTTGGTCTGCGCAACACATTACACTTCAGTAATGTTGCCTGACAGCCCCTTTCTTTAAAAGTTAACCCAGCTGACATTAAAACAACTGAGCAGACGTGTTTCATTTTGGTGATAAACCCAAACAATCAGAAATGCTACATGTCAGCTTGTGACAGTGGACAGCAGAGAAATCTGAGTGTAATTCTCTCCTGTCTTCATGTATTTTTCCAGTCACACAGCTTGTCTCTCAGAGGAAAGCAAATATTTGCTGCTGTGTATCTGGAGGAGTCTATCTATCCACAGCCTCTCTGTACGGGAAGACCCAGTGGCCTGAGGGAGAGACTGACAAACGGGAGCTAGTTTCAGAATAGCTCAACCTTGAGCTGCTCTGTGGGACAAAACTGCTGTGTCACCATATAAAATCTAATAAAAATGACATTGCTTTAACTTCGTAAAGCAATGCATCTGAAAATTGAGTTTTCCAAACACATTTGAATCAGCAAACTGATTATATTCTCATAAAGCAACCAGACAGGTAATTTAACTTAGCATAAAAGTCAGGAAACAGCCACTTTACAGTTTTTGTGCCATGCTTAGCTAAGCTCCTGCTGATAGCAGAAGCAGTTATTGATATTTTACAGTAAATTTGTGACTCAGTGTCTCAGATAACTCTCCACAAAGACAAATAAAAATAACACACTAAACAATGAACTATTTCTTTAATTTGACATAGAAAGTCCGTAATTTCAGAAGGGGGTTACTATGAAGTTGTTATGTGTAGTCAGTGTTTAACCTGCAGCAGACTGCAGTCAGAGCGAGATCCGATTGGAGAATAACCCTGACTTTACACTGGAAGCATCAGTGGCGTGGAACGGCAGTGGAATGGTTTACTCGTGCAAATCCGCGGAGCGGCTTTTCAAGCGTCCTCCTCGCCGGACTCGCAAGATCACAAAATCCCTCGAGACTTCAAAGGTCATGGTTTGTTTATGCCATCCGCCATTGAACCACAAAGAAAAAGAGGAAGGAAATCACGTTTGATGTCGTATATAATATTGTTTCTCTCCACTGCCAGGATTAAACCCATGAAAAACACACTGTTGCACTTCTCGAACAATGCAGTAAGTAAATAAGCTGTGAGGTCACACGTATAGACATAATCTACATAGATATGAAATTGCATCGCTGCAATAGCCTTTTATTTTGAAAATTACCTGACGTTTTACACTGAAATCGTGTGTGATTTCCTGTCTAGCCCTATTTTAACTGCGGAAATTGACGTATCCCAGAAGCGTCTCACAGCAAAAATAGAACCCGATCCTATCTTTAGCGGCATGGTGCATTGTGCCGCTTCTGGGATGCACCTGAAAATCTCTGCGCCACAGCCGGTTTGGATCAACCCTATAGACTATAATGGATACTATTTAAAGCAGCGACGTTCTGCTGCTGTTCCATGCCGCTGATGCCTCAAGTGTAAAGTCAGGTAAGAGAAAAATTCACGTGGAAGACTCTAACTGCTAGCCAAACTGGAGGTTTAACATAACTAAACTAACTTTAATTAAAAAAATAAAATAAAAAGTCTTAAGTGATTTGCATGTTGTGAACTTTTACAATAAATCACTTTTGCAATTATTATCACAAACATTTATAGATATTTCATTTTATTTAGATTTTAGACAGATTGGATTAAACGCATGTTCCAAAATGATCCAGTCCGTGTTCTTCTGATGTTCATGCGTAACATTTATGTTAGAGCTGTTTTAGTTGGCTGAGATAAGCTCTGGAGAAAGTCCCATAATAAAGTCTCATTAGCTTAACTCTGAATAAAACATTTTTAGTCTGAGATTGCCCTGACTCTTTTCTCTTCCAGGTAAGATGCTGAGAGTGAATTTTTTAAACGAGTGTTGGTCAGGAATCTTAAACTCCCAGTAATTTTTTCTGTCTGGAAGTATAGAGCCATAACTCATAACACCTTAACAAATGAAACAATGACCATTAATTGTTCTGTCTTATCTAAATAAATATAAGAGTTTGACTTGTACTGTTCCTCTATAAACATTAAATATGAAGAGGAGCGTATATGTGGATTACAAATGAGTGTTTTAGGGCGCTCCATGCATAATAGTCATGCTACAGGCTGGAACCACAGTAGGACCTGGCTCCAGGGCAGCAGAGCAGATAGTCCCTGATCACTATAACATATTGGCTCTGTCATAGTGAGATAAAAATGCTTGCTCTAATTACAAATACCCATCAAGTGGAGAAAGAGAAGGTAAACTTGGGCTGTTTTTAATTTCACAGCCATATTGGCTTTTTACAGCGCAGTCGGTGGGGAAAACACACACATTCATGGCTTGATTTGTGATTTTATTTCCATTTTCTATGTCGTACAGAAACCGAGTCAGTGGGAATAGAGCGTGTCATCGGAGATACCATTTTTATCTGGCCCAGCCTGTTGGCAGCAGATTGTAACAGATGAATAATTTTTTATCCTTTTGATGTTTGCGGCTTCGCTATGAAAACATGTCTTCATTCTCGTGCGAGGGGAATTCAGTAGGAAATAGATGCTGCACAAATGTGTGTGTGTGTTGTGTTTACTGTTGCTTAGTGAAGCTTCATAAATGAGGTGCAGGATTTACCGGTGACCTTTAGATGACTCATAAATTATCAGCTGGACCCTTCACCCTGCCCTCAGTCCGCCTTAGATCTTACGGGGAATGTACCATTTAAACCATTAGAGTGTCATCTGAGAGGGTAGGGGGCAGGCGGCACCGGTGGGCGGGAGTTTGTTGGAAGGTGGCCAGGGATTCTCCTTTTATTCTTTTTTAAATCTACCTTCTATTTTAGTTTGGGTCAGTCTAGGTCGATATCACTTTAGAGTTGAAGTCACACTCCAGATTCTAACTAAAAATGAGGTGTTTACAGCCTTTCAAGGCATCACACGGTTACAAAAGGCAAAACAAGAGTGTGAGATTGGAGGATGGTGTGAGGGAATCTGGGGATATTATCTACTTTAGACAGAGGAGGAGGCAGAATAGAGCCAAGAAAATGGAAAAATCAGGTTTTTCTATGGCTGATCAGGTATAAAAATAGCTACCAGGTCAGTAAAAATGGTGTTATAGGTGAGGTTCACTGAGAAAGTTGTTATTTCCGCAGGCTGAGCATGAAAATAGTCTTCTACCCCTATTTCCTGCATTAGCCGCAGATAGAAAATAGACGGGGAAACACTCGGATTAGAAAAAGTCGCACAGATCTACGTCACATTGTAATTTGGGTTCATAGACTCACACACCTTGGCTCACGACAGGAAAGGCTGTTAATTTAGCATCCAGGAGAGAGCAGAGCACATCTCAACTGAAGCTAACCGTTAGCATTAGCAACTCCACAACATGGCAGGACTCATTCAGGCGTGAGTTATTGGTGGAGATAAAACATCAATGTTGCAAAGCAAGTGAAGGCAGCGGAAGAGTCACGTTACTGTTAGCCAATCAGAGGTGAGATGTTCAAATATCATGAATATTAAACAGTAAGACTCCAAATCCTGCCGTTTTCTGCCCTCCACTCCTCCAGCTAACTTCTACTTCCTGAAACAGGAGCGCCAGAGCTTTTTTCCCCCCACAGAGAATGACTCACAAGGCATTCATTCACACAAGGGACCACAGCTCATCTATAGAAATAATGAGTGTATGCCCACTTTAAAGGAATGTAGAAAACTGGAATCAAGTTAAAGCCAAAAAGACAAGCTGCCGTACGGTTTCTTAAATGTGTAAAGTTCAGAGTGAATGACATGGGACCTGTAAACGCAGCAAGGTTGGCGCTGGCAGCAGTGTGCTAATCCTCAAAGCATCTCACTGTTAAATTTAATAATAAAGTTTTTCCCTGTTAAAATTATTCTGAAGTGAATAAAACTGAGTTTTAAAGGCAAACGGAAACTCAGTAAATCCATTAATTTGTTTGTGGGCAGCCAAAGAACGCTGGTGGAATTGCTTTAAATTAGATAAACAGATGCATCTGTTGGTTTAACAGACATAAGAGACCAATTAACAGAGTGGAGTGCTGGAGTTTACTCAGCCTGTCCGTGTGACTACATGTATCTGCTCCTGTTTATGGAATTGATTAGAAAACTTTACGTTGCAAACACTTAAGACTCTGAGCCTGTGGAAGATTTCCCTACATGGACCTTTGGAAACATTCCCCATTAATTGACTGCGTATGTAGGGGATTTCTGTCTATGAAACGCACCACAACCCCTCATACTAATTTATGTCTTTTAAGTCTAATCCACTCACTAAACTATCACAGAGTTAAACGATGCCACGGTTCATAAGTACTCGTATTAAAGGTTATAACAGGACAAGATGCAGCGACAGTGGTGCCTGGAAACAAACCATGGTCATAAAGACCATGACCACCTCCATATGCTGCATATCAAGTAATTAAAAATAAAAAAGAAGTTATCGACATCATAAATCAAACACATAAATGAGTCAATATGATGAAGTGCCAGTGCTTAAAGCTGCAATAGCAAATTTGGAAAGCAGATTAGCTTAAAACATTTTTTCATGCCTCTAAACAACATTCTAACATAGCATGAATATATGACGTGGTTCTCTCACATTTGTCTAAAATCCTCCATCAATAGCACATTTTGGACCAAAAGCAACTAGTGGATCATCCTATTGACGAACTCGCCAAACCGCCGCACTGCCCTGGGTCCTCCCTTCATCACACACTCACGTATTTAGCAACAGAACATCACAGGTGTGAGAGGTTCTCTGCTCAATAATATCAGAGAAGGAGAAACAGCCGGCTGTTACCACTTCAACTTACGGACAAACTACCAGAGTCCCAAAAAGAAAAACGTCATTTGAAGTCACGGACAACAAAAGACGTTTGGACCTAGAAAATGGGGACTGGTGTTTAGGGCTATTTCGTTTCCTCTGGTAATGCAGGTGTCCGGTTCCGGCAGAAGCGTCTCAGGGAAGATTCTTGAGGGGACGGGTGAGTGTTCCATGACCGTGTTTGCGTTAAAAACCTAGCTTGTTCTGTAAATTCGCTAAAGCAGCTTTAATAATAGGCCTATACTGTAAAGGGAACAAAATGCAGGTGTAGGTTTTGAGGCTAAAAGTGCGTGAATCGTTCCTGGACTGGATGGGTGGAGTTCTGCATCTGTTGGTGTAAATGCCCTTCAGAGAAGGGAGACAATGGAGGAATTAAAGATATTTTTCTACCAAACTGGGTGTAAGTCTGACTAGAGCCACAAAAAGAAGCAAAGTTTTAACAAAAAGTCCGTTATGTTGACAACAAGAAGCCCATGAGCTCACAAGAAGCCGGCTCCAGTTCTTTTTGAGTGCAAACTTTGGGATCGAACCTCCCTAACCTCAACCTTTAGATAAAAATGTGACCTTTAAAAGATAATTTAAGCTCATTGGCTCCAGCAGTTTGGTCCCCGTGAAGCTGCCAGACCCATTAAATATAATGGGCTTTTAGTTTTAAGACCCCCTCAAATGTAAAACTGTATCTGCTACATGATGCGCTGTCACAGTTTCCCCTCTTACCCGGCCAGCAGCACAACACCACCAATCGGCATTAGGCTGTGGTAGGTAGACAGACAGGTCAATTCACTTCCAGATGGACCATTATTAGAGACAGCCGCTCCATCCATCTGAGCTCCAAGCCCCATCCGTGTGCTGGAAGTTCACTCACTTCAGTTCAAGAACCCCGAAATTCATGTTTCAGAAGTGAGCAGTAAAGAGAGGAAATTAGGGTAGAGATAGGGATAAATAAATATATATCAGTCTTATACATTATTCCTTCTCAAATCAATCACTTCCTTTTCCCATCGTTGGTCTGTATCGCTCTATTTTCCCTGAGCCCATAAAAGTTGAAGCCCTTTTTGCTAAGATAAAAAGTGGGAGAGGAAGTGTGCGATGAGATGAAGATGAGAAAAAATGATGAAATAGAGACAGATGGATTATGGGAGGCAGCCACAGGTGACAGGACTCATCCTCCCTTTCCTCTCATCCAGAAACTTTGTCCAACTGCCTCTTTTTCCCCGCTAAATACACCTCTTCTTCTAATTCCAGCCTCTTTTTTTCAATCCTCACATCCCTCCCCTGTTGTTTCTCCCATCTCCCCGTAAATAGGCCGCGCGTGGTGTGGAGCAGCGCTTGGATAATTAGCAGCGGTTTATTAATTATGAATGTGAGCTGGTTCTGTGGGAGCCACTGAGTGAGCTTCTCACTGAGACTCATCAATTAAACAACAGAGATTCCCAGCCTTTTGATTAAAGATAAAGAGGAAATATGATGATCAATAGAGACCTGTTAGAGCAGAGCAGACGAACAAAATGCAAGGATGAGGAGAAGAGGAAGGATGGACAGAAAAACAGACGCAGGAAGGAAGGACAGGCTGTCCCACTAATGCACAACAGCTCGATGTTTTGGTTCATAATAAATCACTCAAATGTGACAAAGTGGATTAGGAATGTGCTGTGTGTGTGTTTGTAAACAGTGCACGTGAGATTAGCAGCACGGTGGGAAAGCCATTCGATCAGTGTGCATCAATCGTTGCTCTGCCCACACAGACCAGCGTTTGGAACGAGGCCATCTTCTGATGGCGTCAGCCCCAACCCCTTCCACCAGACTGTCCTCTGTCTTTTGTCCTCTGTCCCTTACCGTAAAAAATCAAAGAATCAGAATCGAAATGTTAGAAACAAGTTATAAAAATGTATTTATAAAAATTCCCCTAATTTTTTAGACAATTTAAATAAAGAAAACATTTAAATTTCTTCAGGAAACTGGTCACTTTTTTTAAACAGAACATTGAGTCTTAGTAAATATAAAAGGTATGACTTTAATATTTTGTAATTTTTTGTTTTTATGCCTACTATTAGTTTATTTGTATTATTATGCTTTTGTTTTGAAAATTGCAACATAATAATTTAATTTGGAAGTAAAAATGAAATAAGTTGAAACTAAAAGTCAATTCTAGGTCTTTAATTTTGCAACCTGAACAAAAACAGAATAAAAATGACAAAGACGTTTCTTTCACTTTGAGTCTAGAGTTCATGAGTCTGTTGTCTTTTTTGTATAAAGGTTGAATATAGAACAATTTAATAAAAAGCGACCATAAAAGATCTAAAACCAGAGTTTAGGTCGTCACTGGACGTGGAGCTGGCTGCTCACTTCACGTATCGGCAGCTAACCTGGCATCCTGACGGCTGGAAACCTTGTTCTGTTGTTGCAGCTACAACCTCCACACACTAGATGTCGCTTTAGTGTTCCTGTTCCATATTCCACCTATAATATATTTTTTCGCATTTGACCATTATGCCCGTTTTAGTTGTTCCAGTTCATAAAATGTTTAGGTTTCACATTAGTTTTTCACCTTTGGATCTTTTTTTTCACTCTTAAAATTCCATTTTCTTTTCTTTTCAGCTTTTTCTAGTTTTCTCTTATCGACACAATTTATGTTTAACTTCTGACGGTGCATTCTTACCAGAGATAAGAGAAGCAGCATAAGCTGCACATCCTTTAAGTACTCAGAGGAGTTAAGTGCCCGCTTTGTAACCGAAGGGTTGCAGGTTCGAGCCTCATCTGTCACAGTCGTTGTGTCCTTGGGCAAGACACTTAACCCACGTTGTCTGCTGGTGGTGATCGGAGGGCCCGGTGACACCTGTGCTCGGCAGTCTCTCTTCTGTCAGTGCACCCCAGGGCAGCTGTGGCTACACTATAGCTCATCACCACTAGTGGGTGAATGTGTGTGTGAATGATTGATGTGTTGTAAAGCACCTTGGGGGGTTGTAGAACCCAAAAAGCCCTATATCAAATACAGGCCATTTACTGATAACACAAACATCATCACACACAGACAGATGTTCAGTAATTCATCTCCTCGATTTAAAGTGTCAGTAATTTAACAGATTTTAGTCAGACTTGGATTAAAGTTGTTTAATAAATATTTAAAGTTTATTGAAGTGTTTTACTTTTAACATATTTATCTGAGTAAAATTTAAGTTTGAATTGTATTCAACACCCTTTAAAACTATACTTTTAGTCAGTTTCCATATTTTAAGAATTCTCTCCCCTCACCTTCTGTTCCGACCTTTTCCTGCTGGATTCAGTTGTTTAACACGTCTCACCTGTCAGCAGGGTCCTGGGTCTCATTTCTGCCTCCCTGGAGAAATTTAAAGCTCTAACTCTCCTTTAGAGGGGTTTATTTCACTATTATTACCAAAGTAAAGAAGTAAAAAGAAACAGTTTGGACAGCCCAGCAGGACGAGCTCAGAGGCTTGAATCCTGTTGTTTCAGACCATTCACCAGAAGGCACAGCCCTCAGGACGACCCCACAACACAGAGATAACAGACACACACACACACACACACACACGCACACACGCACACACACACACACACACACACACACACACACACACACACACACACACACACACACACACACACACACACACACACATGCTCAGACGGCCCTCCACATGTTCCCGTCTGCAGAAGCCTTGTAGTTCAGGCCAAGTGTGCGGGGGTGCTGCTAACTGACGCCATGTCTGATTACACTTTTACAACATGAACAGAAGCCGCTGTCACCAGACTTCTGTCCAATTATTGGCTTAAAAACAAGCGGACAATGCTAATCACAAATCCATACACACTGTTGCACACACTCATCTTTCACACTCGTTTTGTCGCAGGTGAGAGGAAATGAGATTGTTCGTCTCTTTTGAAACGTCACCAGTTTGTTTAAGAAGTGTCAAAATGATCTGAGGTCCAGCAGCCTCATGTGAGGCTCTAAAGTTGCTTCACCTTTTCTGATCTAGAAGTTCAGTTAAAGTTAAAAACTTCACAACTATTCCTTTTTGTCTCTTTGTTGAATTCCCTCTCAGTTCTTTCCTTTGATCCATCCAACAGAGGGAGGTTTCTGCTCTAATAAAGCCCACACCTCTTATTTATTCATTTATTTTACCTGTTTTATTACAGCTGAACCTTCGTTTCGACTGCAGACATCGCCCCCCCGTCTCACCTCCCAATTAATATGCGACAGTTTCCTAATCAGCAGGAGAGCTGCCTGTAGAGCCATTAAACCTAATAATATTTTATTTAGCTCCCCACCATTGTGCTCTCCCTGCCCACACATCAGTGTCACTTCTGTCAGATTTAAAGCTTCAATCGCTATTAAGACCAAAGAAACGTAGCGCTTAAATAGAAAATCTGCACCCTCCTCACATGCTCATACTGTCTCATTATCGTGATTCATTCTCCCCTCTGTCTTTCATCGCTTTATAAACTGCATCTGGTGCTTTCGTAATAACAAGGTCCCTGCCTACCTGCATTAAGACCAGCTAATAGGAAATACATCCCAGCATCTGTTCGCCTGCACAGTTAGAAGCAGCTGTATGGAAACTCCACTGGAAGCTAAATCTAAAAGCGGCGTTTTCCAAACACATAAACACATATTATTATGCGTTCTGAGGCTCCAAGTGCAACAAATTAGCCTGAAGAAGACAGTCTAAACCCGAAGCCGAGTTCAACAAGACATTCAAGCTGCTGGGAAATGAGTTTAAATTAGAGTGCATCGTTGTGGTTTACTGATTTTATCCCCTTGCAGTCTCCATAGAGGCTCAGCCTTTGTTCCTCAGTCTGAACTTGACTTCTTTTAAATAAATCTAAGGAAAAAATCCAGGGTTTTCCCACTGACACCATTCATATTGTTTGTAATAAGTTTTAATTTTTGATGAGATGTGTGAAATATTTCTTTAGAGAAGTTAACTATTTTTTTTTAACCATACTTTTATGACTAGAAGCATTCATAGAGCAGCATGGCCTGAGGCTGACATCAGCACAGGCCAGACATTTCTTTGTAGCTGGAAAAACAACTGACTAAAGCCGAATACACAAGAGTTCAGCTGGAGTTTTCATTTTTTATGCTTCGATCTCTGTAGAAAACTCTATTGTGATGAACCCTTAAAAATAAAAGAAACTTGAAGAAGAGCAGTTTCAAAGATGGTCAAGGTGTCAGTGTAGTGATATTTAACAGACTTAATTCTAGCAGTGACCCATGACAGCTAGAGGGTTGCTTACTCTACTTTCACTCTGCATGAACAACAAAAACTCAACCAGAGAATGGATGGTGTTTGCAAGGCTTAGGTGGGGTCGTCTGGGGCAAATTAAGAGCATAGTGGCCTCCTCAATGCATGTGAAGTCTAATAGATCCAAGATGGGTTGGAGCATGCTCAAAAAATTTCATTATCATGGTAGCATTGTAGTGGCGTCCTAGGTGGAGTTTGGGGGAACGCAGGGGTAGCATGAGTCGTGCATGGAAGCATGGCTTGGTTACGGAGATTTAGACTGGTGTTGCATGATCTTAAGGTCAGGAGTGTGGCTCAGAATGTCTTGGAGATGCAGAATGTTGCAGGGAAGAACTTATTTAGTAAGTGTTAAAATTGAGGTTCTTAATTTGCTATGATCCAGCCGTGCTGTGAAAGATCATGTAGGTTGTGGAGAAAGTGCAGCGTGCTAGGGGTGTTAGGAAGTTGTTCAGGGTCCGGTAGTCAGTGTTCAAAATTCAGAATGTCCAATATCCCTAAATGTTAGGGGTTCGATGTTTCTGATGTTAGAAACTATTAGTCTGACATTTCCAAGACCCTGTTCTCTCAAAATGTATTATTCTTGTGTATGTTACTTGTTCTTATGCTATTGAGTCCTTTGTTCTCTCTTCTAAAGAAGAAGAAACTATTTTTATAAAGCATAGCTCCTCGCAAGATAAAAATGAGGCACTTCGCAAGAACACAAAATAAAAAATTATTAAAACAAAGATATCGTAATAAAAAATGGAGAAAAAGGAAAATTTTAGATTAAAAATGTTAAAGAAGACGGAAAAATAAACAAGAAAAAGGTAATCATGGGATTCTGAGAAAAACAGGATTGGTAGAAACAGCAGCAGGAAGAGAAGGTAGTGATGAAGAATCAGTAGAAGGTCACACTAAAGCTTGAACAGGTGAGTCTTCAGCTGCTTTTTAAAGGAGACCACTGAGTCCACTGGTCTCAGGCTCAGGGGGAGAGAGTTCCAGAGTCTGGGGGCCACAGCAGCAAATGATCTGTCACCTTTGGTCTTTAGCCTGGTGCGCTGCACGACCAGTAGGCTTTGATCACTGGACCTCAGGGACCTGCTGGAGGTGTAGGGACTGAGAAGATCACCAATGTATGATGGTGCTTGTCCATATAAGGCCCTAAAGACCAGAACCAGGATCTTGAAATGAACCCTGAAGTTTGAGAATGGTTGGTAAGGATTATTGTGTTTGGGTTGGCTTTACCTCAAAAATCAAAAACAGAGTTTTCAAAAAAAAAAAAAAAAAATACTCAAATGACTGCTGCAAAATAACTTTGTCCATCAACAGTTAACAGCTCCTAATCAGATAAACTGGTGTTTAGTCCCATTGTAACGTGTGTTTAGACATGCAAACATGCATGTTCATTTTCATATTCACAGAAACTCTGCAGGAGTGAGTGTGCTGTTGCCATAGAGCCTGTTGGCATTGACAGATACCGTGAGTCGTTAGCGGAGAAACGGGGAGTTAGACATAAAGAGGAGGAATTACACAGGAAAGAATGGAGTTAGGCAGCAGCATGAGGTGGATGTTGAGGTTAATGAACAACCATGCAGCTCAATGTTTGGTTATTTAAAACTCTATTGTTGCATTCTGTGTGCATTTGTTCCTTCCTGCCTTCACTCTTTTTATCTATGACAGACTTCCCACAGCATGACTCACTCTGATTAGCACCAAGCCGCCATCTCAGAAGTTCACAGAGGCTGTGACATAAGGTCTGTGCTGTGGCCGGAGGTCTGCAGGGCGAGAAGAGCTCCAGTGGTTTGATTCAACTGGGCATTAATTTAGTCTGATCTCTTATATGATAGCAGCTCATTATAAAAGTAGTTCTGAGATGTTATTCAGCTATCTGTTGGGATGATTAGAAATGGACGT
The DNA here is from genome assembly GCA_006937985.1 of Aphyosemion australe. NCBI lineage: Eukaryota > Metazoa > Chordata > Actinopteri > Cyprinodontiformes > Nothobranchiidae > Aphyosemion > Aphyosemion australe. The sequence continues at coordinate 5,921,248 of SSNS01000004.1, read as the reverse complement.
CCAGGTTTTGGTGGCTGTCCTTGTCTTGTGATGAGTGAATCCGTTTCACTAAGAGAGCACAGCATATCCACAAACTGCTTTTCCTCTATCTACACATTTGTCTCCAGCTGTTCCAATCCAACCCTCTATTTTCATTTATATCTCCTTTTGTCATCTCGCTCTCACTCTAGAATTCATTTATGCCCTCTTACGCTGTGATTACTTCTCTCCTTTGTCTTTTCTCTCTGCTTCTCCTTTCATTGTTGGCCCTTTTTGAAACAGATACCATTTCTCTTCCTTTATTTCTGTGTTCAGCTGCTTAAACCTGCACTGACCATGGTGGCTGCACACGAGCAGAGTGTGCTTATAGGACTTGAGTAAATGGTGCATCTTTGTGTCTTTATTACATCTCCTTTGTAAATGGTCACAATCTACAGGTGCTGGTCATAAAATTAGGATATCATAACAAAGTTGATTTATTTCAGTAATTCCATTCAAAAAGTGAAACTTGTATATTAGATTCATTCATTACACACAGACTGATATATTTCAGATGTTTATTTCTTTAACTTTTATGATTATAACTGACAACTAATGAAAATCCAAAATTCAGAATCTGAGAAAATTAGAATATCAATTATGCAAAAAAAGAGGAATTTTAGAAATGTTGGCCAACTGAAAAGTATGAACATGAAAGGTATGAGCATGTACAGCACTCAGTATTTAGTTGGGGCTCCATTGGCCTGGATTACTGCAGCAATGCGGCGTGGCATGGAGTCGATCAGTCTGTGGCACTGCTCAGGTGTTATGAGCCCATGTTGCTCTGATAGTGGCCTTCAGCTCTTCTGAATTGTTGGGTCTGGCGTATTGGATCTTCCTCTTCACAATGCCCCAGAGATTTTCTATGGGGTTAAGGTCAGGTGAGTTTGCTGGCCAATCAAGAACAGGGATACCATGGTCCTTAAACCAGGTACTGGTAACTTTGGCACTGTGTGCAGGTGCCAAGTCCTGTTGGAAGATGAAATCTGCATCTCCATAAAGTTGGTCAGTAGACGGCTGCGCTGACCTTGGACCTCAGAAAACACAATAGACCAACACCAGCAGATGACATGGCACCCCTAACCATCACTGACTGTGGAAACTTTACACTGGTCCTCAAGCAACATGGATTCTGTGCCTCTCCTCTCTTCCTCCAGACTCTGGGACCTTGATTTCCAAAGGAAATGCAAAATTTACTTTCATCAGAGAACATAACTTTGGACCACTCAGCAGCAGTCCAGTCCTTTTTGTCCTAAACTTCTAAGTTCATGGGAATTATAAATTTTTGTAGAAAAATGTTATAAACTAATAGTTGACCTGTTGCAGATTTGAACAACTTCTGTTTGTAGAAATAAAGATAATTTCTGATCAGTTATTCACAATTGGACCAGTTGCAAAGTGTTTTCAAAGATTTTCATTCTCCAAATTAGTAAATATGTAAATGTCTAAATAAAATATTTAAAAACATCAATGAGATTTTTTTTTACAGCCAGTGAAAGCACATCAAGAAATAAACACAAATGTGTCCTTGATTTTTTTTAATTTGTCTGCAAATAGAAGAAATAATTTTGTATTTTAAAAGTTTTTCAATCAAAAGGATGCAGCAAATTGAAAATGTTTGAGACTCAAAACTTTTTAAATCCAATCACAGAATATAATTAGAGATGGGCCTGACTCGAGGGATGAAAACAGATCATTAAAACAAATCATGATTTTTACATTTTTGTGGGTTTTAAAGGCAGTTTGACCTAAAAGCATCAATAAAGTTTCAGTAACTGCAGATGTATAAAAATAATTTAGTTTCTTTAAAAATATCCTCTAAACTTGTCGGGTTCACCATTTGGGGAAAATTTGTGAGAAATTCCACATCAATCAGTTTGCTATAAAGTTTTATTCTCTAGCGTTGCTAAAGCCTGATCAAATCGTGTTTACGGACTCATCTGTTAACTTATGAATCAACAAAGTTGAGATCAAAGCAGAAAGAGAATATTTTCAATATTGTCAGAATATTCATTTTGAACTTCTTTCAGTTTGTAGATTTTTCTGTTTACAAGCTCTGGCGAAGAGAAGCAACTTGTTTTTCTCTGCTAAAAACTATTTTTCTGAATTTGTTGTCTTTGCGTCATCATGAAAAATCTTTGCCCAACCGCCAGCAAGTTCTCAAACCAGTAATGTGCAGCATTTCCTGATGCATTAATTATTTGAGCACTCAGTTTCAATTAAACTGTGATTTTTTTGCAGCAAAAAGAATCCTGTAAACCTGCCCTACCAGACCAGCTAAATAGACATGTAAGCTGATAAATCCACTCCTAATTCGTTGTTCCAGGTTTGGCACACGTTTAATATTTAATTGTGTTTGGATCATAAATGTTATTTGCACGTCATATTAAATTCAAGACGTTACATCCAAAAGCAAACGAAATAAATCTCAAGCAACAGGAGAGAATCCCGGAGTTCCAGAGGCACAGAAATATATTTATCAAAGTATTATACCAGTGGAAGAATTGAATAATAAGAGTCTGCAGGCTTGGAGACTGGATCTCTTTGTTGATGGGAACACCGAGCCTGACACTGGTGAGGCAATATTGAATTGTGTTGTTTCTCACACTGAGCTGGGGAGGGGGGGCTGGAGCCAAGCAAAGTGGCCTCTGGGCATGTGTGCATCAGTGGAGCCCCTGAGGTCTGTCAATAACAGGCAGGTTGTTGTTGTTGGATCAATCCAGGCTCCGACCATTGCTTCACTCCTAATTGCCATGTGAACTGACAGTGCTGCACATGCTCGCTGCTTTCATATCTGCCAAAATCTTTATGGTGTTCACACTCGATGCGTTCTGCTGTACGGGACACACTTTCAGTTTCTGGCTGTGCTCTGAACTAAATAAGGTGTTACTTCTACTTTTGTGTGGGTTTTATTCCTTTAAAATCCATCCCTACTTTTTTTACTGTAATGTTTTATTTTTGTTGAGGTGTGCATGACTGTCGGTAACAGATGGCAGCCATTAAAGAAGCTGCAACTTGGTGTTTTCCAAACTGGCTAAAGCGTAGACATTTTGAACTCCCAAGTCTTTATGGGTGATGTTGCAGAAACATTCCTTTAAAGGTGTGGAACACTGAAATACATTTTTATTGATTATTTCTGATATAATCGGTCACTCTGAGTTTTCATGCAGCTGAACATGAAAATAGTCTCCTACACCTATCTCCTGCATTAGCTTCTGATAGAAAATAGACGGTGAAACTCTAGGATTTGACGACTCACCCATTGGGACTCCCGACAGGGAAGGCTGTTGTTGGTTTAGCATCCAGGAAACAGCAGAGAACGTTCCGACTAGTAAAAGCTAACCGTTAGCATTAGCAACACCGCCACACAGATAAACTCCTCCAGGCTTGTGTTATTTGTGGAGAAAAAACATCCATGTTGCAAGTCAGTGGTAGAGTCGCGTTGCTGTTATCCAATCAGAGGCAAGATGTCCAAATATCAGGAAATAAGACTCCAATTCCTGCCATCTGCTGCCACTCTCTGCTGCCGAAGACTTATCTGTGCTGATCCAAGAAATTCTGGGCTTTTTTTGCCCTGAGTACGGCTTGCAAGGCATTAATTCCTACCAGAGACCACTGCAAATTAAACGAGTTTCCCACACCTTTAAACAAGCTCTTTTTTCTCAATAGATACTAAATAGTTTTACCTTTATCCATCACAAATCTTGACCCAAACTAAGGGCGATGGTGGCAGAGGAGTTAAGTGGCCGCCTTGCAATCGGAAGGTCGCAGGTTCGCGTCCCGCTCAGTCTGTCGCTGTCGTTGTGTCCTTGGGCAAGACACTAAACCCGCCTTGCCTGCTGGTGGTGGTGCCAGGGTACGGCAGGCCCTGCCTCTGTCAGTGCGCCCCAGGGCAGCTGTAGCTACATTGTAGCTCATCCCCACCAGCGTGTGAGTGGGTGGATGACTGATTGTGTTGTGAAGCGCCTTGGGGGGTTGTAGAACCCTAAGAAGGCGCTATACAAATACAGGCCTTTTACCATTTCAATGGGCGTAGTAGCAGTAGCTGTTGAGTTCATAACTGCTCATTTCTGTTTTCAAAGGAGAGACATGAGCGTTACTTCTGTTTTCTATAAGTCATAATAAATACCTGATCTGTGGAGTATGTGGCTCAACTCCAACCCCATTTTTAAACTATTACTCCCCTAATGCTTGACTTCTAACATCAAATGACTCCCTGCAATCTCACAAAAGCACACGTGCTTTATTTTTGGTTTTAAACTACAGATTTAATGAAAATATTTTTCCATTTTAGGCTCCCGTCACCTTTGAGTTGCTCCATCTCAGCGTATACTCCATCGACTCACCAGTGAAGCAGCAATCAGCTGTCAGGATGAGACGTAAAGAAACTCAGTCGGTTGTTTAACCTCATGAGTCCTGAGCTTTTGTTTGTTTTGTTTGCATTTTTTATTTCACCGAGCAGTCTGGGAACAGTAGGACCTCACAAGCATGAAAATCAGGCAGTTTTTTGAAAGTTAGTAATTAAAACACAGGGATTTCTGTTAAATTAACTTTAGATGATTGGTACTGGTTGTGATCTGGCCCAAATTATGATTAAAGGTGTGGTTCACTGAAAAAACATTTTTTAATTATATTTTCTGATTATTATCGGTCACTCTGAGTTTTTTATGCAGGCTGTTACGACCCTTTTGGCTGGTCTAGGGATGGAGGAGGGGGTAACATAACAAGGCACATGCACAGTGGTAAAAGTTTTTTACAAAAGGATTTAGAATGTCCAAAGCTCCAACCATGATAAAAGTATTTGATTAATAACAATTTACTGGCGCTTGTTTTTCCTTATTTAAAACAGAACACTGGCTAACCACGAGCGCTTTTACAAAAATGAAGTCTTCTGACCATACTCACGTTGTGGCAGCACCGATCTGGTTCCCCGTCTGTCATAAAAGTACTAAACAGCAATTATGCTTCACAGCAATCAGAGCTTACGCAAGCGCTAATTTTAAACCCAATAAAAGCCCATAAAATGAAAATAGAGTGTTTGAGGGCAGCAGCACAGATCTGTGCCCTCTTGTGCTTCTGGGAGCTCTGCCATTTATGCTCCTCAGGTGTGATTTTCAGGTTAGGTGCAGCTCCCCCGGCAGGAGAGGGTGGAGGAGGAGGGGCAGAAGCCCATATTTGGTGCACCTCTGTCCTGGCAGAAGGTGGCACTGATGGGAGTCCTGAGCTCCGGGGCATAGAGACAGCAACCAAAACACAGGCTGAACATGAAAATAGTCTCCTACACCTATCTCCTGCATTAGCTTCTGATAGAAAATAGACGGTGAAACTCTAGGGTTAGAAAATCCTGACAGATCTACGTCACACTGTCACTTAACATTCATGGACTCACCCATCTTGACTCATGACGAAGAAGGCTGTTGTTGGTTTAGCATCCAGGAAACAGCAGAGAACACCTCAGCTACACTGTAAATTCCAACAAGATAAGTTTACTTGAAAATATTGAGGAAACCGATTACCTTGGGAAAAGTAAGTAAACAAACTTAATTGTGGCAAGTATAGTGAAATTATTATATGTGAGTGAGCTGTACTTTTTTTGAAGTTGAGACTACTTAATAAATCTCAGTACAGTTAAATTCAAACCAAGTTGATACAACTTAAATACTTTGAGTCACAATAACTTAATATACTCAGCCAAGATAAGTGGCCGTTACTTGAAATTTAGTACAATTTAAACAACTATAAAAACACACATTTATATAAGTCAGCTTGTTTTTAAGCAGACACTGAAAGATGGCCGCTAACTCATGCCTCATTCTCCATGTGACTGCAGGCAGTCAGTGAGTGTTGAACTCATGGAAACTGAGACCAGAGCCTTTAGTGTGAACCACCACTTTATCGCACACAGACGGACGGCACAGTGGTCCCATTCCTGAGACCTTCCTTCTCACTTATGGTGCCAAAATGACAAAACAAATAACCCCACCTTTGCAACACTAAACAATGCAATATCTAAGAACAACACACAACTTAACACAACACAACCTCCCACACACAATAAACATGCATAAACACCCCAAAATAGAACAAAATAGCTAAGAAAATGACTACCCACAATGCACCTCACCCACTGCTGCTTTCACATGTGTTTAAGTAACATGAACTTAGTTTGTGTAAGTAGAAAGTACTGATTGGACTTGAAAAACACAATTACAATAAGAAAGGATATGAAACAGCTCAACTAACTCAGGATTAACAAGTAATTCTAACAATTTAGAAAATTTTAAGTAATGTGAACTAGATATTTTTGAGTTGAATCAAAGTCTGCGTTTACAGTGTAGTAGAAACTAACCATTAGCATTAGCAACTCCACCACACAGCAGAACTCCAGGCTTGTGTTATTTGTGGAGATGAAACATCAACGTTGCAGAGTAAACAGAGTCAGTGGTAGAGTCATGTTGCTGTTATCCAATCAGAGGTGAGATGTCCAGATATCAGGAAACAATTCCTATATAATGTCTTGTATTTAATATTTGCGTTATATAAAATATCAAATTATCAAATGAAAACTTTGGAAAAAAGTGAAGTTAGTTCTGAATTTGAACATCAGACTCTTTTGAGTTGATTCTATATTTTTTGGTATGTGCCTTTGTTTGGATACTCTTACAAGATTGCTTGAGGAATAAAACTTGTGTGAAACCAATCGGTGCAGCTTGCTTCGATGCCTTGCTGCTGTTTGCCCTCTACGTGTGTTTTTAAATGGCAGCCTCTGTCAACAGCTGCAGCGGGGGGTCAGTCTCTCGTCTCAGGCTCTGCAGCGTTATACCCCGTTGCTCAAAAGCCCAGAGTAATACCAATCAATGAACAAGCCACTTAGCCTGTTATTCAGAGAACACAATCATGTCTGCAGGACGCAGTCTGCAGGAGCAGTCTGTTTACCAGAGCAGTGCTTTATTTAACGTGGAGAGGAGTGAGAGGACTGATGGAGCTGTGTGTTGGATTCTTGTTTTTCTTATAAGGGATTTAAAAAGCCCAGTTGAGTTTCTCCATTCCTCTCCACTGACTTCCTGACAGGTAACACAGTGAGAACTGCTCCACCGTGGAGCTTCTCGACCTCACGTATCCCTCAGCCTGTTCTGAGTGCTCCGGCCATCACAGTCAATACTGAAAATGTCCTGCACACTTGTTTAAATGCTTTTAGTTGGGAATGTCCTGTGTCAGATAAGTGAGAGCGCACCAGCGGCCGGCTTGTTTATTCATCTCTGATTTTATTGAATTAACTTGACAAGCAAAGCAAGGGCCATTGACTGGCAAAGGAAATGGTTTTTATTGACTTTATCCACTCCGTAACAAGCCAGGTAGTGAATTCAATCGTAGGACATCCCTGTGATTGTAGAGGTCTTCTTGTGCCATTTTATGCTAATGGGAGTGGTCGCTAAAGGGTGACTGAGCAGAGACAACCCCATTGAGACGTTTTCTGTGAAGTGTGCCACGTGAGTGCGTTTATTTTTGTCACCGTGAATAGAGGCCGAGTAATTTGGGGTGAATTAGAGAAAAGAGGCTGTCAGCCATGAGACATCTTCATTGACCGTCCGTCGGAGTCATTCAGGTCAAGGAAGCCACATCTCTTTTAATTTGTGTCTCCACACCTTTGTTGAATAAAGCTCGGGGGCCTCTTCTGTGTTCACTTTCTTCCTAATAGCCATGCCCTTCTCTGCAAACAAAAAGCACTGAGATGCATGTTTTTCTTTTCTAATTTAGCCTCATTCCCCTCTTTGCTGCACTTCCTTATCATTTGTCACCATTGTTCTCGGCGTCTGCTCTAAGATGACCACCGTCATTCACTTCCCGAGCTGCGTGACTTAAAGTGAGTGCTTGGGTTGAAATCTCCTTACGGCACCTTCTCTGTAAACTCCTAGGCAGCGTCTATCCTCAAACAGCCTCCTCCCGTCTTTCCTTCTTCGTCTTCTTTGCCCCACAGCTCTCAAAGCCTGCTCTTTGAAACTTGTCTCATGAAAGTTATCCAGCATCCCGCAGTCGCCGACCTTGATCCAGCCGCCATAGCCAAATCCAGTTGAGACCAGCCACAAAAAGATCTCAGAACCCTCAGAGGAGAGGAGATGGAGAGGAATGGAGGGTGAGCAGAAGATGAGGAAAAGAAGGAGGGCAGGGAAATGCTGCTCGTTCACCAGTGAAAGTGTGTCACACCACAGTTTGAGGAGAAAAAAAAACACCCAGACAAAATGGATATATACAGTCTGGTGGAAAAGTCTTGAAGTATTCCTCATTTCTTTATATTTTGCTTCTGGAGAGTCTTTTAAAGTGGTCCTGACCAACAGTTCTTCAGACTTTCTGAAGATCACTCAGAGGTGTTTTTGGACTTTGGCTGGACTTTTTCTCATTTACAGACCAGTACCAGGTCACTTATAAAGGCCAAGTTCACTGAGAAACCGTTTTTTACTTGTTCTTTATGAAATATTATCGGTCACTCTGAGTTTCACATGCAGGCTAATAGTCTCCTACCCCTATTTTCTCCATTAGCTGCCGATAGAAAATAGACGGGGATACTCTAGGATTAGAAAAGCCAGTGACATTAGCATGTCATAATGTCAAATTAGCATTCATGGACTCACTGACCAGGAAGGCTGTTGTCCAGAAGAGAGTAGAGCACGTCTCGGCTAGCAGAAAGCTAACCATTAGCATTAGCAACTCCACAACATAACAGAACTCCTTTAGGCTTGTGTTATATGTGGAGATAAAACATCAAAGTTGCAAAAAAACCGGAGTCAGTGGTAGAGTTGCATCAGCCAATTAGATGACGGGATGTCTGAATATTGAGAAAAAAGACTCTGAAACCTGCCGTCTTCAGCTCATCTCGGCTGTGGCTCACTTCTAGTTCCTGAAACGGGTGCACCAGAGCGTTTTCCTCACAGAGATCAACTCACAAGGCATACATTTATACTAGAGACCACTGCAAATGTGTTGAAAAAACTAGTGAACTTGGTCTTTAAAGATCAGAGAAACTCAGACCTATAAACCACTCCCACTTAAAAAAATCTAAACTAGGGGATCAACCGGTTGCAAAGAAAAAGTTTATAACTGGATCTACCAGCAGCCTGTTGCTACGACATCATTTGTTCCAATGTCTTTAGTGGAATTTATATATAAAAACAAAAGAAAAATAACAAAGTTTGACTCTTAATAGAACTTTATCACCAACAAGGTAATTCTGAAGAGCTTTATAAGCTGATGACCACAGACCTTGAAGACGTGACTTTCAGATAATATCCATATAAAATGTATTATTTTGGTCCTCCACTTCTCAATGTGCCTCTGTCTTTCTTCAAGCATGAACTGCTTAATGCTGTTTGGTTAAGTCCAAAGATTGGACAAAGTGATTTGAAATCCCTTCAGAAAATCTGAAGAACTACAGGTCCTTCTAAAAAAATTAGCATATTGTGATAAAGTTCATTATTTTCTGTAATGTACTGATAAACATTAGACTTTCATATATTTTAAATTCATTACACACAGCTGAAGTAGTTCAAGCCGTTTATTGTTTTAATATTGATGATTGTGGCATACAGCTCATGAAAACCCAAAATTCCTATCTCAAAAAATTAGCATATTCCAACCGACCAATAAAAGAAAAGTGTTTTTAATACAGAAAAGGTCAACCTTCAAATAATTATGTTCAGTTATGCACTCAATACTTGGTCGGGAATCCTTTTGCAGAAATGACTGCTTCAGTGCGGCGTGGCATGGAGGCAATCAGCCTGCGGCACTGCTGAGGTGTTATGGAGGCCCAGGATGCTTCGATAGCGGCCTTAAGCTCATCCAGAGTGTTGAGTCTTGCGTCTCTCAACTTTCTCTTCACAATATCCCACAGATTCTCTATGGGGTTCAGGTCAGGAGAGTTGGCAGGCCAATTGAGCACAGTAATACCATGGTCAGTGAACCATTTACCAGTGGTTTTGGCACTGTGAGCAGGTGCCAGGTCGTGCTGAAAAATGAAATCTTCATCTCCATAAAGCTTTTCAGCAGATGGAAGCATGAAGTGCTTCAAAATCTCCTGATAGCTAGCTGCATTGACCCTGCCCTTGATAAAACACAGTGGACCAAAACCAGCAGCTGACATGGCACCCCAGACCATCACTGGCTGTGGGTACTACACTGGACTTCAGGCATTTTGGCATTTCCCTCTGCCCAGTCTTCCTCCAGACTCTGGCACCTTGATTTCCGAATGACATGCAAAATTTGCTTTCATCCGAAAAAAGTACTTTGGACCACTGAGCAACAGGCCAGTGCTGCTTCACTGTAGCCCAGGTCAGGCGCTTCTGCCGCTGTTTCTGGTTCAAAAGTGGCTTGACCTGGGGAATGTGGCACCTGTGGCCCATTTCCTGCACACGCCTGTACACGGTGGCTCTGGATGTTTTCACTCTGGACTCAGTCCACTGCTTCCGCAGGTCCCCCAAGGTCTGGAATCGGTCCTTCTCCACAATCTTCCTCAGGGTCCGGTCACCTCTTCTCATTGTGCAGCGTTTTCTGCCACACTTTTTCCTTCCCACAGACTTCCCACTGAGGTGCCTTGATACAGCACTCTGGGAACAGCCTATTCCTTCAGAAATTTCTTTCTGTGTCTTACCCTCTTGCTTGAGGGTGTCAATGATGGCCTTCTGGACAGCAGTCAGGTCACCAGTCTTACCCATGATTGCGGCTTTGAGTAATGAACCAGGCTGGGAGTTTTTAAAAGCCTCAGGAATCTTTTGCAGGTGTTTAGAGTTAATTAGTTGATTCACATGATTAGGTTAATAGCTCGTTTAGAGAACCTTTTCATGATATGCTAATTTTTTGAGATAGGAATGTTGGGTTTTCATGAGCTGTATGCCAAAATCATCAATATTAAAACCAATAAACGGCTTGAACTACTTCAGTTGTGTGTAATGAATCTAAAATATATGAAAGTCTAATGTTTATCAGTACATTACAGAAAATAATGAACTTTATCACAATATGCAAATTTTTTCAGAAGGACCTGTATTTATCGAGACCGTTTTAAAAGATTTGAAGAACATTTAACTCCTTGGATGCAAAATACAAAGGAAAAAGAGGAATATTTCAAACTTTCCTCAGTAGTCACATTTATCTCTCCTCTTGCCATACTCTGTATTTCCTACATGATCATGTGAGCCTGGTCTTTTCCTACCCTAACCCAAACATGTTTAAACTTTTCCAATCAGCAAACAGAAGAGAAACTGTCTTCAGATAGACTCACAGAACCAGTTTCCAAGTCAAACACAACAGTTTCTCAGATTCAGTCAAGAATCAGTACTGATTACTCCTCCAGCTTCCCTCCAGCGTCCAAACGCAGGCTTGTCTGTCGGTTAATAAGACGCTTGCTCGTGCATGCTGAAAAGGTTGGTGGAATATCCATCTGCTGGGATAACAGTTCCTTATCTCATTGAGTGCTCCTAAATAAACCATCCAGTCTTTAGTGTCTTATAAACTCCATCAGACTAACTGGGGGTTGGAATCCATTAAAATGCAGGAGCAAAAAGGAAAGACATGATTTGTTGTGATGGGATGGGAGCTGGAGCTGGAAGGGCGGGAGGAGGAGGAGGGGAGGAATGTGAGATAAATTCAATGAGGTGGAGTTTTGACTTGAGCAAAGACAGATCGGCAGGAATAGGTGCAGATAGAAACTGAGAGATGGAGACGTGGGGAAGAAAGATGGAGCCATGTACGGCTGAGCTGGCAGCCTCCATCGCTGATTAACATGCGTCTCAGACACGGTGAGAAGGATCAAACCTGCACACAGCCAGGTCTGGGAGTTTTCTCCTGCGATGCTATTGTGTGTGTGTGTGTGTGTGTGTGTGTGTGCGCGTGTGCGTGCCAGAGGAGGTGACAAACACAACAGCAGGAAGGGGAAAAGAGAGAAATGAGGCACTGTGGGTAATGTAGTAAATAGGCATGTGATGAAACTGATACAGGTGGGAAATACCTGTCCAGATTGGATGGGTAGGTGTTTGATTTGTGGAAAATGGTGAAAAGCAGCGAGTGAGGTCCAGTCCGGACAGCTGGTAATGTTCTGAGATTGAGCGTGCAGCAATCGTCGCCGCTCATGAGCGTCGGCGTGAAATCAAAGGTTGGGAACTTTGCAGGAACATTTTTCTATATTTACCTGCTCCGTCAGCCTTCTGCTGGGAGAAAATACCTCACCATGCCTCCTTGTTTATATCAGAATGGAGAAGAATTGCTTTCAGATGGAGTGTGGGACTCACAACAAGATGATTTCTTGCTAAATTTTGTCGTTGTAAATATAAAGCTGTGGGATTATTACTGGTGATTCTTGCAGCATATCCTACTTGGTGAACTGTTTATTGGTATTGCTGAGATGAATAGTTTAAAACCAGGCTATAACTTCATCTGTGCAGAGCAGGAAAGTGGTCTGACATCAGCATTAGCATAGACATTTAGTGTGCAGGCCTCCATTTTTTATTTCGCTCCAACAGAATTACTTTGACACATAATTTTATTCTAAAATCAGCGTTATTTATGCAAAATCTTTGCCAAAAACTACATTTACTCCCATTAATCAAACAGCATTTGGGATTAATTTCACTGCTTGGTGTTTTTGTAGCTCAAACCTGTAGCTTTAACAATGAAAAACTATATTTTGTCTTCCTCAGCGGGATGATTTAGTGTTTTTGCAGCACATTTCAGAACAAATTTCTGAGTTTACTTTTAAACACTAAGTTGTGTCTAATGGTCACAACCAAAATTAAATTAGGGGAGGAAGGAGTAGGTTTGTTATTTCAGTCTTTCGGGGCTTGTTAGAGGAGTATTAGGATGCATGTGACAGTAAAAGCATTACGAGTCTCTGTAATCTTTCAAAAATCTTCCTGTTATTGCATGAAGAGGGATGTGCTCAGAATCTGGTTGCAGGTTGATTGATTTAACGTCCATTTACAGCAATCTTTAGAAGTTCATCTGAAGTTCCTTGTGTTGCGTGTCTGGAGTGTGATTTACACACGGTGACTTTTCTGAGTCTTTTTCTGCTCGTTTCAACTGAGATAATTAATCCTACTAATAAATGCTGAATTCTGCAGAGCACATCTTCACTCCCTTTGTGAGAATTGTTATGTTCAAGTAAGGATTTAAGAATTCCCTGTTAGAAAAGTTGTTGCGTTGTGCACATAGTTAATCTGATATTTAATTTTTCAGCCTTATTTCTCATGTATCACAGTGACGTGGGTTGGTTTGAATATTTAACAATTTTTATTTGATTTGTTATTTTTTAAATTAGTTTTAGTTTCAGGTTTTTTTGTGCTCTGCTTTTGTATTTTTGTGTCTGGTTCTGTTAAAACGATATTTATTATTCTAACTTTAGATTATTATTGTGTGTTTATTAGCTCGATTTGTTTCCATTTTGTCCTGTTTTCTAACCTTCCCTCTAATTTGTGCCTGGTGTGTTAATTACATGGACCTCATTGTGTCAGCCATTATTCTCATTTATACTGATTGCATTTTCTGTTTATTTTTTCTTTGTGTGAAAACCCGAGTCCTGTGTTTGCTAAATGTTCTGTCTGCTTTTTTTGTGGATTTACCAGTTTTTGACACCTATATCGTAACTTTCAGACTGTTTTTGTCCAGTTTTATTCACGAATAACTATATTTTTGTTCCTGCCTCCCCTCCAAACACTTCCTGTTGTTACGACACTCCTTTAAGACAAGATTGATCATTTCATTGGATGATCAGATTAATGCCACTTTCAAGTTTCTGTTTAGATTATAAATACAGGGTTTTATAGATTATTCAAACATCTATTACTGTTTTATTTAAAATATTGTGCAAATTTCAGAGGAATATTTCAAATATTGAATATTAAAAATGAATATTCCTCACAAACCGACTTGTTTCTGCCCCCAGTCCCAAACCCTTGTCTGACAGTCACTTGTTGTTGTTACAACAAATCCACCTCTCCTCTTGATTCACAAGCAAAAAGGTCAAAGAGTCTCTCGATGGGAACATATTGACCTATTACGTTACTCTGGAGTATTTATTTAGGATAATGCCTATCCTCAGGGAAAATCTAGCCGAATAATCACATCAAGAGGGTTTCTGTTGGGCTGCAGAAGCTCTTATTGCCATTAGGAAAGGTTTCTGTATTATTTATAACCATGAGGAGGATTATCGCCCTGTGTGTTTTCCCTCACTGACTCCATGGAGCCTCGAGTCAGTGATGGATGGAGTCGCTCTCAGCCTCCCGTCAGTCTCCGAGTGTTTTCTTTAGTTTTTACTGCGGTGTAGCCGGGTTCCTCCTACACGGATAGTCTGCGTATGATTTATGGACTCGGCCGCTGATCTCTGCCCCTCTAATGATGGCTGTAAACTGGTGGGAGGTCAAAGGTCAGGTCTATCTCTGCTTTTGTGATGTGACATGATGCTTCTCCTTGTTTCATGTTCTGATGAACAAAGACTTTTTCTCATATGTGGACTTTCTACAGTTCCCCCTTCTCTCGTAGTGCATAAAATGTGTTTCTCACACCTCAAAATGCTCTTTTTAGTTGGATAAGATAAATTTTAAAACTAGATCTTTAAATTTGTTCTTACATTTTGGCTCAAAAATGACAGATTATTGGTGAATATTCCCCCATTTCTCCCTTGAAGCCCAATCGGCAGGTTGAAAGTGTTTTTCTTTGGGCGTTCTCGTTACAGCTCATCTTTGTAAAGTCGGTTTAAATGAAGTTGTGCCCTGCATGTGTGAAAAAGGCTTAGCGCAACCACCGCTACTTGGAAGGAAAACTGTGTCGACGCCTAAAAGATAAAAGCCGCAAGGAGCACTAACAAGGAAGGAAGTAAAACATGACGGAACAATTTGAAGATGAAAAGATTTATCGCTTTGAGACAGGCTTCCTGAAACACAGGCCCATAATTAACCTGCACAAGTTGCTGCAAATTCTTTGTTCTGTTCCTTATTGACTGAAACGACAATCTGTCTTCCTTCTGATGTCCCTGAAGCTGTAATTTAGAGAACCATGAGGGTTAATGACAGAGACACAACCCAGCGTAGAGCTCCAGTAATGCCCAAATATGTCTATTCAGAGATAAAATACTGCAAGTATTACATTACGTCTCTGTCATCCAGGATTCTTCTATCAGGCTGCTTTTAATGGGAGCTCTTCCACATCTGGGAGAAGGAGTCAAAGTGTATCTTAATCCAGCGTCAACCCTTAAATCCGCCTGAAATTATATATCTTTTAGGCAAGTGTGTGTGTGTGTGTGTGTGTGTGTGTGTGATATTTGTCATGGTTCTGTATGGTATCATAGATATTTGGTCCTAAAAACCACAGCTGCTGCAAATAATAATCCAGGCAGTGAACTAAAGCAAAAATAAACTGAAGGCAGAATGAAACTAAGAAAAAGAATCCAAATAAATCAGGAAGAGAAACAGAAACTAATACAGAAAAGAGAAAACAAAACCCAAATATTATGACAAATCTATTTATGACATGACTAATATATAAACCGAATAAAAATCCATTATTCTTTAAGCCATGATAAATCACAGCAGTTGATTTGACAGCTTTTCTCATTCTGAATATATTCTTCAGAGCACAAATCTGTTCTTTACCTCAATGTTTAGGAAAATCAAATTTTTTTCTCCAAAAAAAGAGTAATTTCTTCTTTTATCTCTTAATTCTTTTCAAACTCTTTATTCAGGTCCTGGGATTCCATACAATGCAGATAGTACGCAGACAAGCACTCTGTTCAATCAAATGGAGGCAATTGTGCACAATTGTTTATTTCTGGGAATTGGAGGAAAATCATTTGTTTCCTTTTTACATTTTACATAAACAACAGACCACAGTGATTTAACCTGCAGAAAGAGAAGACACAATGTCCAGAAGAGATGTTTGGTGCACATTTGCCAATATGCAAATACGTTCAGCGATAACATCAATTTACCATAAAACTAAAATAATAGTAATGTTTAATCTGCTTATTAACAAAAATAACCATGAGAGACTAATAATAGTAATATGTGTTTCACATGGAAATAAACCTAACTTTTATTTTGACATCCTTATTGTGTGTAAACAATGTGAAGCAGTTTGCATGAAAAACCTTAAAAAATTAACAATTTTTCAGCTAATGTCACAAATTTTTTTAAATTTTTTTTTAATTAAGTTCTTCCAAAGAACTAGAATGAACCTAACACACACAAAGCAGGTGAGCGGTTTCTTGCCTTTTGAGAAAAAAAGATCTTAACATAGAAACAAGACATTATTTTACATTAATTTCCTTCATCAGCAGGACAAAAACCTGGGTTTTCTCTTGAGCTTCTGGCATTTTAGGCCCATCCAGATTTTTTTAAATGCATAGCCACTGACAGGGTGAGTGTGGAGCTCAAAGGTTCCTCCAACTAGTCTGCTCTTGGCTCACGGTTCAGATAAATCTGGCAGCACTAGAGCACTTTTGGCTCCAAACTCTCAGCTGAGTCTTTGTCTTTCAGCGTCTCTCATTCCACACATTCTTTGGCTTCTCTTGTATTTCCGGTGTGACTTTCTCCCTCTCTCTGTTTGAATGTCTCACTTGCTTCTATTTCACCTCTCTTCATGTGATGTGTGATTATTTATTCTTTTTTCCCCTTTGTCCTGCCTTGTCCTCTCTCAGTTCTGTCATCTCAGTGAGCTGTGTTCATTTTTGTCTTAATTCCAGCTTCATTCCCACATCTCCGTATTCCCGTTCCCTACTCACGTTCCTGCAGCTCACAGCTTCTTCTGTTGCTGCTGACTGGAGGAGATCCGAGCAGCATCACCTGCCATTGATTCTGCACACTCCATAAAGCAGCCTCTCCCACCTCACTAAGGCAACGATTAGCTCAGTCTGTTGGAGGTCTATGCGGTGTCTTAAAGTCCACATAAAGAAAATAGAGCAAGAATTAAGTCCTCTGCTGCCTGCTCAACACCTTTTACCATGATCCTCTCTCACGTACAAAGCCCCAAAGGTCGCCTCACTTTTGCACCTGCAGGAAAGTTTTTTATATATATTTTTTCTCTTCTAAAGTTATGTGTTTTGGCAAACAGTTTATTCAATGCCTTTTTTTTTTGGTCTTGGTTGTTTGTTTCCTAGTTTGAAGAAAAAAGTTAGATTGTTGAGATCAAAGTTAGCTATAACAAAGTACAAATACTATGAGAAAATTGTCACAATTTTTAGAAATGAAAACGGAAATAACAAAAATTAAATATCTTGAGATAAAAATGCAAATCAAAAAGTAAACCAGCATTGATGCAAAAACCTTCAGTACCCATAATGCCCTGTGATTTTCCAAACTGGAAACCACAAAGAAAATCTTTCTTTCCTCATTTTTCTTCTTCATTGCTCTCATACTCCCTGGTGCTTTATCACTAAAATCAAAAATGACAATAAAGAAGTAACACAGAGCAGTTTCCCGCTCCTCTGCCCTACTGGTTGAAAGTGGAATTACAACAGTTGTAAACAACCCTGCTGCAGCCTGCTGTAGCTAGTGCTAACAACGAGCTAACGCTAACATGAGCCAACTAATACTAAAATAAACCACAAAGTAAAAAGATTTAAAAAAAACAAAGTAAAGTGAAGTAAAAAATATTATTACTTACAAGTCCAGTAGCAACAAAGCCAGGTCACCATCAGTCCGTGATTTTATAGCCTCTTCTAGCTTCCTCATGCTAGTGTAGGCAGCGCCGATGTTCACTCTGGTTTTAGCTCTTTGCTTCACCTCCAAAGACATTCCAGTCTCTGCCAAGATGCCAACAGAAAAAGCAACTTCTTTTTCTTTTTTCTGCTTTTTATTGATGATCTGTGAAGTGAAATGCTAACCGCTAGCATTACAGCTAACAGCCGTAAAGCAGGTATAAGAGCACCCCCTAGAACACCTACCTGCTCCACAAAACAAGTGTGTTTTTGGTCAGCAGAGGGCTGCAGAGTGGTGTCAAATATGAAACTGGTCAAGTTTCTTACCCAACAATCACTGAGATCAATGTTAAAGCTCTAGCTTAAAGTTTGAAGAACTTACTTTAAATATTTAAAAGCACAGATCTCATTAGGATGGGTAGTTCAGTTTTGATGAAAAGGAAATGAAGAGGTTGTGAAAACTTGATCAATAAATTCACTGGCCTGGAAGTCCTCCAAAACCAAACCTGTCACATTTTCATCTCATTTAAGTGTTTTTCCCAGTTTCAGGTGACACGCTGCCCATCTCCCTGCAGATCCAACAAGATGTATTTAGAGTTTCATTCCTGCCCTTTAATAAACATCAGCTTTCACGCTTTATGTTCATAGAAATTAAATTTGGGATTCTAAATGTACTAGCTTGTCACTTTGTGTAGCGCGGGCCTAACCTTTTTGGAGCTTCCAAACAGAGCCTGTTGGAGAGGTGCTTGTTGACAGCTTTGAAATGAACCAATTCATAATGTTAAGAGCTAAAAATATGAAACAAATTCATTTTACGGATGGCGACTGAAGAGTTAGGTTGTGATCCTTGAACCATTTACTGAAAATCTCCTCTTTTGTAATGCATCATTAACATATTTTACATGTATTAAAACCGATGAATGCAGCTCAAATGAATGCAAATCCATGAAAACATATAGCAAACAGTCTGTTTGATGTGAAACGGAAAATACAGTTAGGTTTGTAGAGAGAAAAAGGAGGATTGGATTGGAAAACGATGCTTACATTCAATCTTCTGAGCAGGCTTTTTGAAGCTGGATGATAAGTGTGAAAGGGGATTATATTATGCATTATTGCTTAAGTGGAGTCTTCTGATACCTTTGCATAATACTTGCAACTACCCTGTTAAATTTTTCAATCATAAATACCCCAGCCACCGACGCTGCTGTGCATGGCCCCATTAATGCAGCTGTATTTCATTACCCATTTCCTTATATCTGGGACATGCATAATCTCACTTTCTTTTAAATCCCTTTTAGTCCCATTTTTTGTGCAAGAACCTCACAGCTGCGTTAGAAAAAACACATCATCAAGAACGGAGATAGAGCCAGAGCCAGAGATAAACTGCTGCATAACGAGGGTGAAAAATGTGGGAAAAAACCGCAGAGAGGAGAAAGCGAGAGCCACCATGGCAACAGTAATAAGTAACAAAAACACTTCAGAGCATATTAGCATCTTCGTTTGATGATGAGGGTTTCTATTTACATGCAAAACCCGGAGACCTCAGCAGGGCGAGGTCACCATATAGGCGATATTTAATTTAACATTGCAGACATTCCTCACGTCTTTGTTTTTCCTGTTATGTCTGCTGCACTTGACTCTGTCCTCATTAAGGGTTTCACTTAAACTCCACTGATTTTTCTGTTGATTGCTTGTGAGTTGAGGTTTCACCCTATTTTCAGACAGCTCAATGACCTGTTATTAAGCTTGTTTTGTAAAGGTCACCTAAATACCATTCAGTCACAAATTAGCCAATAATACATGTGGTAAGATGGCGTTCAGTTTCTCTCTGTTTCTTTCAAGTTATTTTTTTCCCCGTGTCCTGTTCGGCTGTATAGCAATCAGAATTAGCCTTTCGCCGGCCCCGCCCCCAAAACGGCTATTGTCCAATCACACATCATAGCAACCGTTACTATCCGACAACTCCAAACAAAATGATGAAGCTAAGCCAAATTTACTACTAAGCATTAGCCTCAATAGTAGTTGTGTCTCCTTCGTTTCCCTTCAGAACCTCCTCATCGAGCTCAACCAGCAACAGCCAAGCATGAGTGCTTCCCCCGCCCGCGGCTGGGCGGAGGTCCGCCTCCCAGACTATCCAAGACCCTTTTAGATAAGACACACCGTGCCAGCAAATCAGCGTAATATTACCTCAACCGTGTGTCTTATAAACGCACATTAAGCCTTGGCGCAACAACGGGTGGTGTCATGATCACGTGATGAATTAATGCCGAGCTCCGGCTGGGAACTAAAAATGAAAGTAAACACGGGCATAAAAAGTTACATTTTATAAACAGACTCAGCTGAAATGATCAACTGAGCGATGCAGAGCGCCGGGAGCTTTTCTCCGTTAGAGCTGCCTGCAACTCAGATCATCTGACAGCTCACAGGGGTACCGCATTGCCGCCACCGCTCCTCGGATCCACGCGTCCCCGGACGCCGGACCTTCTCCCAAACTCCAAACTCCTTGTTCCCTGCTACGCTTCGCTCAGCGGAGCCGACACTAATGTATCCCTCCACTGCATACTGTAACCCTTTTGCCTTGATCTGGATGATATTAAGGAGAAATTGCTCCAAAAATGTCGCTGACATGCATCTGTCTACTTCTTTCCATCGCAGAAATCTGCGGAGCTGCAGTATTTGATCCACTTATTGTCGGAGTTGGCAACAGTAACTAAGGGGGGCGGGGCTCGGCGAAAGGTCAATTGATGTCTGAGTGCCAAAAACAGGCCTTACAGTTTTACTCTCACAGATGGAGCGTTATAGATTCATCTATAATGTCCTGTCTGATATCAAAACTTCATTAGAAATGCTTTTGGTCGTTTTAAATCCCAACGAACACGGGGAGAGGAAATGAAGAGGTGGGGGTAAAAAGTTTACAAAAATAAACAATACAGGATGTACAAAAATCCTCTTCTAGACCTGCAGAAAGAGAGAAAAAAGGGGACACAGAAATACAACAGAACCAAGATATCACTGCGCCAAACAACATGAGGATATATAACAGTAATGATTTTTACTAAAGAGCACACAATAATACTTAATTCATGGTGCATTTAGTGCCAACCACAGCCCAAGGTAATGCGTCAAAAACACCCAAGTCCATACTTATGAGAAGACCATGTGAGCACCTGTGTGCGTACACTCACTTGTGTATGCAAGGTACCTATAGGGATGTCCAATAGTGAGTGTGAGGGGCCACAGACTTGCCCCCCAAGACCTGTGGAAGATAGAGGAGATCCAAGCCCCAGCGCAAAGGATCACCCCAGGAAGGCAAACCAGCAGCCATGCCAGAGGCCCAGGAGATCATAACGATTAGCCCCTAGACCCGCCTGAAGCCGCCCACACCAGGGCAGACCGAGCTCGGAACTCAGTGGCCCGAGACCTAAGGGCGCCCAGACCCAGGCGGAGGCCCGACAGAGCCCAGGAGCCCAGACCCCACCAGGCAGCCACAGGGGAGCGAGCCACCAGATGCCACAACATCCAGCCCCAGACGTGAGAGCTGCAAATACACTGCAGATGGAGGCACCAGCAGGAAATGTGGCAGGGGCCAAAGATGTTGTAGTGCCACAAGATGTCCCAGGAGAGGGGAGGACCCTACCTGACAGATAGACACACACCACCACCCTCATGTTGACACATACACATCCAACCTAAAGATACACAAGAATGCACAACTCACACTCCCCATACACACCCTACACACTCTGGTCTAGGTACTGCTGCACAAAGGGCACAGCCATTTCTTTCAAGTTCACGCACAAGTTTCACTTGATCAGCAAGTTTTTGAACTTTTCAACCGTTTACAGTATGAATTTGGCAAGCACAGAGTTCCTGAATGATGGTGTAGTTCCTGAATATGAATACAAAACATTGAGAATAATAGAATAATTTTATTTATATAGCACTTTTCGCAGACAGAAGTCACAAAGTGCTTCACAGACAAAAACAAACACAAAATGAACAACAGCATTACAATAAAACATTGAGCCTTTCTCTTGACAGTTTGTCCATTTGTTCCTTAAATCCACAAATCTGAAACTGCAGCAACTACAGTGACATTTAAAGTTTAAACACTAAAGTTTCACAGCTGAGTTGTAGGTTTGAGCTACTCTCCTTTAAGTCCTGCAGCGATGCCTCTGACCAGACTTGGCTGAATCCATTTGTCATAATTACAGACACACATTAGCTCAGAATGCTTTTCAAGTTCACACACAGACAAATAAATATATATACACAATGAACAACACAATCTTATTTTATTACTTGTGAGTCTGCTTACTCTGTTGTCGGATAAAATTGTAGCCCGGGGTGTCTAATTATACTAATCGAATGCATACCGCCTGACATTTACTTATACATTTTTTATGGGGGAAACAAAAGAATCTCTGATTGGATAAGCTGCCTTCTTGACTTCTCATCTTCTCAGTGTCTTTATTCATCCTCGTTTATCTCTTACTCCATCTATCCCTCTCCACCCAGCGACCTTTTTCCTTTCTTCCTCGGCGTGACTCCTTACCCTTCACCTCCTGTAATTCGGCTTGTGGGTGTTGAGTAATTAGCAATGCCTCCCACTTTTATTCTGGTGTCAGAGTGGGGAATTTGAGAAATGTCCCATAAAGATTATGTGTCTTGATAAGCTTATGGCTGAGACTCCATTAAAAAGATGAGCTGCACAATGGCTGTTTGTATCCTGTGGGGGAGGGAGGGAGGGAGGGAGGGAGGGAGAGAGAGAGAGAGAGAGAGTTTAAAAGAAGCTAAACAGTAAACTACACAATATATCGGTGAAGCATTTATTTAATATCTTTTGTAAAAGTTTTTATGATAATATCAAACATTTTTTATATGATTTATTTTCATGCAGAAATAAAGATTAGTTATCTTGAGCTGAGCTGTTTCATAAAATTTCCTTTAAGATAACTTTGATTTTTTTCTTTAGACCATTTAGTAGCACATTTTAGTTCCTATCCCTGCAAACATTCAACATCGCATGGACGTGCAGATCATGTCTGTATTGAGTCAGTCGGTCTAGACCACATCTGTCCTAACAAGGTCTTTGCACAGTGGGATATATTAACAACAATAACAACTTCATCAATAACAGCAGTACCATCAACAATAACGATAAAAAAAATAACAATAATGTCTGAATACATTTTTGAATTACTGTAAATATTGAGTTTTTGTTTTCTAGTTTTTATTTTCAAAATTAAAAACAAAATCTTTATAAATTTTTTTAATGAACACTAAAAAGTTAAATCATTTAAAAATATATATCTAACAAACATTTTCACTGGACTTGACTGGTTTAAGTGGTTATAAGCTGAGAACAAGTGACATGTGTCCATGATAAACAGAGGAACAGAAATACAAGGTGATTTTTACACTATTAGAGGGAGCCAGAGATTTAAAAGAAGCTAATTATTTATTATTTGTGACTCCTGGCTGGCTCGCCACTTGTAACATTTTATAAAGTTATTAGACTTTATTCTTTATTAAATGTCCTTCTGTCCGTTACAATTTTCAATGAATGAAAAGTTACAAGTATGATATTCTAGATCAGGGGTTCCCAAATTGGGGGTCGGGACCCCCAAGAGGGTCTCCACAAGATTGCAGGGGGTGCCCAAAATTTTGTCTTTGCTGAAGTTGTGAGGTTAGCAAGATTTTATTAGTAAAAACTGACATTTATAAAATCCCAATAACACACCCTACAGTAAAATCAGAACTCCATATAAAAGTTATAACTCTGTATGTCTGTATAAAGTTTGTAAATGATCACATTTAATGTGTTTATGCGTGTAGGAGTTGGGGTTTGGGGGTCCTAGCTTGTCTTAACATGGGCAAGGGGGTCCTCAAGGAAAAAATTAGATCTATTTAGCTTTATTCTGTCACCCCTTTCCATTTGTGCAGATGTATGAATAATGTGAGGCAGAATTAATGGATTGTTTGATAATAAATGCAAAAATCTCTATTAAAATGTATTAAAATCAATAATAATGAATGAAATGAGCAATTGAATCATTATATGTTGGAAATGCTTAAAACTTTAACATATTTTGGGCTGGTGATGTGCAAGAATAATACGTTTTTCCTTAAAAAAAGGATTAATTAAAAGTCGCTGTAAGAGTCATAACATTATGACTAGTCATATCTAAGAGTTGGCTACAGTGCTCATCTTGTATTCAAACTGAATATTTTGAGGTGCGTCTTTGGTTTGGGGTACCAAACAGTGCAATAAACCCTTAAATGGTTTCAGATGTTGCATGAGGAATTCTTTTTAAAAATCAGGTGCGTGGTTATAATTTTATGGTGGATGGGTGTGAATTCTTGGGGTTTATTTGTATATATTTACACACAGCATGTCTGAAACCGCAGTATAACATTTTGCATAAAGAAATCCAACCTCGAGCATTCAAATGTCTAATGTTGCAGTTGTGCATGACTGTAAGCAATGCTTTGTGTTTGCAGTGGTGTTGATGCAGGATTTTCAGGCACATTGCATGATGTGATCCGTGTGGTGTTTTAGGATTCAGCTAAACAAGAAGGGTAAAAACCAGCTAGATGATGAATCAGAGGCTGATAAAAGCACCTTTCAGAAGTTGAGTCACACATGTGACACAGTATCAGAACATGGAGGTTGCGGTCAGTCCATCAGAGAATTTGAGGTTTGCGGCGTAAGCTGGCTGCAATTCTAGGAGCTCTCTGCTGTGAGGCTGAGTGCTGGAGTCAATTTCTAGATGGATTGTAGACGTTAACTTCATTTGGGTGTCATTTGTATTTCCACATGAATTACGTCTCAGACCTGCATGTGGCTCAGTGCAGCTCGATGAAAAATACCATCAGTTTAGCTCCACTGGCAGAGGGGTGATTTGTGTCCCTGGAAGGCATTTAATTTAAGTAAACCACCACTTCGCTCCCTCTCTCAGCTGCCTTCATATCCCGGATAATGCTGGAGCACTCCACTCACTCTGTTCCTTTGGAGATTTGGTTTCATTCATGTAAATGGCATATCTTACCCTCCGTGTTTTACCCGAGACGTCAGCCACTCCTCTTGCTCTTGTGGATCTTTCCTGAAGGTTTTAGATGTGTCATAGTGATGTGATGTTTGATGGCACAGTAATCTGGCTGCACTCAAGACTGACTGGACACTCTGGTGCAGCAGATGCCTTTATCTCTTACTTGGAGCAATGTTTTTATCTCCCTGCACATCTGAGCAAAAAGATAGAGAAGCTGTGTAAGAACAAAGAACTTTATGGTCTCGAAAATCAGTCACAGTCGGGTTTCTATATATTGTTTTAGCACTAATTCAGTCCTTTTCTTTTTATCTTCTCCACCAGACTCTGCAGCTGCGTTGCTATGGCAGCGGTGGGCTCTCCCTGCTTCTTCCTGCTGTGTTGGGTCCTCCAAACAACCAGCCTGGCATTCCCAGAGGAAGCGGGGCCTCTCAACTTCATCCCCACCGAAGGTAATGACCTCCTGGCTTTTTCGCCCCATAGTTTCTCACTCCCTCACTCTCTCACTAGCCATGACGTGCTGGGCTGCTGCCAAACACCATTGATGATGAATTGAGGGGTAAGGAGAAGGAGGAGGGTCAGGGTTTAGGCTGTGGAGGTCAAGCAGGCTCTCACACGAAGGGTGTTGACTGGTGCCCAGGTCAGGACGTCTGAGGCCACCTCCTGGATTGAGACCAGGCTTGTATACGAGGCTCTCAAATTCACAACTGCTTCCCTACGAACATGCTTAGACCCTCAGGAGACACAAATCCTCCAACACTCAGACTCTGCGTCTCCACGTCGGCTTGGCAGTCTCCAGCTCTGACCAGACTTTGATTGATTGCAGTTCGATAACAATGACTGATGGTTTTCCAACAAAGTCCAGACAAAGTAGACACTGTCAGACCACTGAGATCCATACTGGATCAGCTGCAAGAGACTCTTGATGAACAGCACATACACGTTTTAGCACAAGGGATGGAGAGTATTGCACAGAAAGAGGAAAAACAGTCGTTCCCAGAACAGAGAAAAGCATTTAGTATAAAGTTATTGACAGAAACGTCTGAAATTAGGAGAAACTTCTGCAGGCTACAATGAATTTAATTCTGCACAAAGCAGCGTCGTCTCTAGTTCCCCCACGTAGTAATGGTGCTAATAAAACCCAGTGTGGTTAAAATTACACACGCGTGTTTCATTAAGCTAAGTGAAGTAACACATTACATACCGCAACACGTAGCATGTTTGAAACATTCTTTGTCGTACATTAATCTTTGTAAATTAGCCACTCACTTGGTGCCTCTGGCTCTCAAAGTGACACATTGACTAAGAGCTGCTGCAGCATTCGCTGACCACAAGAAACTAGAATGTTTTTGCTCTTTTTTGGAAATATTTGAAGGAAATTTGCACAGGAGGTTTTATTTCTGAGACTTATGTACAATTTAAATCTGACTTCTGTATTTTATGCATTCCCCCCCCCAAAAAAACCCCAGCTTTTCATATTCATGTAACTTATTACATCAGCTTTTCTTTTCTTCCAGGGAGTCCTGGTACAGATAAAGTATAATAGTTTCAATACAAAGAGAGCAAACATTACAGACAAGTTTGAATATTAATACACATTTAATTGGAGAATAGGTTAAAGACTGTGAAAAATAAAATGTAAACCATACTGGCTATGTCTGTATATGTTTTATTACCAAGAAAGCTAATGAAAACTGTTATAGAGCAGGTTTAACAGCCAAATAAAAAGAATAAAAGCATGTATAGAGATAATGTTACCATTGTGCGGTACAGAGCGGCCTAAACTAGGCACAGAGAGAGAATCAGAATCTTCTAATTAAGCTATATTCTCTGAGTACTTTGCATGATCCTCTCAATGCATGCATCTTCTAGTTATAAGGATTTGAAGCGGCTGTCGAGTATTTCTTTTATCTGATGGCACCATCTAGTGGCAGACAAGCATATCACACCAAGAGTCGGACGCTTCGGTTATTTAAGATGGCAACTGCACATTTCTTGTTTATGAATGTGCTTCTGTAGCCGACAAACAGAGCTAAAACACGTTGTGTTACAATTATTATTCTCATGTCATGTTGTGTTTTCATATATTTATATTTTAAAGACTTACTTGTCTGTGAAAAGTTCATCAACGCTGCTTCAGCCGAGGTGCTTCCTTAAATTTGAAGCACATAAGCGGTAGTCTAACACTATTGGTTAGTTCTGACAGAGCTCTACGGGGCAATGGGCGGGCTTAGCAAAAAAAAAAAGACATTGCTTACATTATATCACACTACATGACAAGACAATCACTTTTACGGATTTCTGAAAAATCATACATAATTCCTGAAAGGGGGAAACTCCGGATAGCTGCTTTAAGTACCAGCTGTAAGTTGAGAATGACTGAAAGTCATGTGCCATCATTCATCAAAATGGAATACAATGGGAACTAGACCAGATCCCTGAGGAACACCAGTGGTTGTTGTGAGAGAAGTTGATGTAACTGAACAATTCAATAAATAATGATGACTAGAAGTGATTTATCGCCTGTTATATGTATAAAAATACTTGAAAGGCAACACTAGGGCTCATCTTTGTGATCATTGTGAGATCAAAACCTTATTAGGGTTTGTTTACATTCGTAATTGTAACAAAAGCTTTCCATTCATCTTTCATACTCAATTCTTGTACTTTACAGTACATTTCATGGTGTGAAGTCCCTATTTATATGAGATTGAATGGTCTGAACCCACCGGTCCCCCAGTGACTGCCTCCTCTGTGAAAAGTGAGAAAGTAAAGCCACAGAGAATGGGAAGGTAGAAGAAGAAAACATAAAGAAATGACAAAAAGATGGAAAAAGATAAAGCTGTGATATAAAATAATGATTACTGAGAAGAGTTGATGAAAGGATATGAGATGAAAACCCCCCTCCAAACATCAAGTGAAGGTCAAAAACAGATAAACACACTGGTCTTCCTCTGTAATCCCTCCTATTTATATGTAGCTCCTATTTCTGCTTCTCTGCTCACTTTTTTCTTTGCATTTTGGCACAACATGATGGATGAAAATGTTTTGCTTCTTTCATCTTAGATGTCTCTCCCTCAGGATTTTTTCACCACAGTACAAAAAATACCACGTCCTCTGAAACACAGCATTTTGTCTTACCTTTTGATGTTCGGTTCTCTGTTTTTGAATCATCTAAATCAGTTGTCAAAGCATGAATAATCCAACAAACCAACAAAAAGCTGGATGTAAGGAAATCTCAATCAGTCAAGAAGCAAAAACCTGCAAATGTAAAAGTTTGAACATTTTTCTTATTTTTAGGTTGTTTGTGTTCCTTTTCACGTCTGAGTTTGTGTAATGCTGTTCACTCTGAACATGTTGTCTCTCTTTACCGTGAACACCTGTTACAGCTGTTGAACTGTCAAAAAAACACAAAATCTTCATGCTGCTCTTACGTTTTGGTAAAGGTGAATGTTTGAGTTCAGACATTGTGTGTTTGTGTCTCTTATTCACTGGCAGTGGCGAGAAGATACCCTGTGTTTCTGGGCCGACCGCACCCAACATGGCTGAGACACGAGCCTCTACACATCCAGAGGATCATCCAGGTCAATCGGACTCTATACATTGGTGCCAGGTACAACACACACACACACACACACACACACACACACACACACACACACACACACACACACACACACACACACACACACACACACACACACACACAGTCACTAAATCCACAATCAGAGTATGGTTGAAACATTTTCAATAATTTGATTGTTCATTAAATAAAAGTTCATTGTCAAGTGATCTTAATCAAATCATTGATTGAACTGAAGGGTCAAAACCAAGTGGAACATTAGCAATGCTACAATCACCAGTCACTTTATTAGGTACACCTTACTATCACGTTGGACCCCCCTTTGTCTTCAGAACTGCCTTAATTCTCCTGTCATCGATTCAGCAAGTTGTTGCAAATTATTTATCAGAGGTTCTGGTCCATAGTGGCGTGATAGCGTCACACGGTTGCAGATTTTACTGTGAATCTCCTTTTCCACCACTTCCCAAAAGTTCTGAACCTGGTTTGAGATCTGGTGACTGTGGAGGTTGTTGAAGCCCAGTGAACTCATCATGACATCATCATGTCACTGTGGTCCTGAAGGGATGGACGTGGTCAGCAACAAGACTCAGGTTGACTGTAGAGTTTAAGCAACGCTTTGTTTTACCCCCCCCCACCCCACCCCCCAATAACCCCACCAGCAGCAGCCTGAACCGTTGATACAAGAGAAGATGGATCCATGATTTTGTGTTGGTGACACCAAATTCTGATTATTGCATCTGAAATTGAAACATTTTTCTATCTCTTATTGTCCACTTCTGGAAAGACACCTGGTGTAGACCTTAGCTGCTGTAATTCATCTGCTTCAGGCTTTAACAGAGATGGTTTACTTCACACCTGGGCTGCATGAGTGGCTATTTGTGCTACTGTTGCCTCCATATCATCTTGTACCAGTCTGTTTATTCTCCTCTGACATCACCAGGATATTTTCATCCATCCAAACTGTGGCTCACTGGAAATGTTCTCTTTTGGACCATGCTCTGTAAAACCTTAGAGATGGTTGTGGGTGAAAATCCCTGAAGACCAACCCATTTTTATCAACACCCATACCATCTTCAGGTCTCTTAAGCTGTGTTTCCACTGTAGCAAATTTCTGGAAGTGAGGGAGGTGACAGGGAAAATACGCTGGTTTGATCCATTCAGAGGACGGGGAGAGCGGTTGTGTGACGTAAAAAGTAGTGTTCAATGACCAGAAGGGCACGGTTTTTAAGGAGCTTTGTAGAAAACATGAACAGCAAACATTTACCATCTGACTCCTACTTTAACCCTGATGGTTCATTCAGTTCATAACACTTTATTAACATGAAAACACGACCGACTGCTTTTTACCCCTGAAAATCTGCACCTCATAGCTCTTCTTCAACACTCAAGATATGAGCCAACACACACACACACACACATGCACACACACACACACACACACCACGTCACTCTCACCTTGTCACTCAGAAGCAAAATGATGAGACATCATGACAAGCATGCAGGGTTTTGAAAGGCTGTATTTTATATCAAATCCTGATTTTTTCCAGACCTATGAAGAAATAGTTGCTTTCTGACCAGAGTTCTAGTTGAAACTAGAGTGAAGGGTAAAATAACCTGAAACTAAACCAACAGCAGCCTCAAAAAGGACTCAGATGAGAGGAATGTGAACAAAAAGAACCAGACTTGTATTTTTCATATAGTGACAACCCTTCATTAAACAAGAGTTTAGGAAGGTTTATTTATTTTTAAATCAGATTTTTGTAAGGACATTAAATCTGGCACCACAGTTAGATCTGGGGGCAGAAATGTGGGTGGGGGTCAAGCATATCTTGTCTTTGTGTTGTGATGCGCTCCATATGCGTGTCAGTCTGGCGAAAGTGCTGATCCACAACAGAGCACATCTGTGCCGGTCAAAAAGGCAACGCAAGGACAAGACACTCATCAGCACATCCACTGTTCACAAACCAGCCCAGAACAAATCGAGTGAATCCATGGAGACAGTAGATGAATGGACACATTTTGATTTATGGATCTGGTTGTTTGAAAGTTCATTTACCTTGAATCATGCTAGAAATAACAGAGCAGTAGGTTTCCACATGTGGTCCATTCTTTTTTATCTCCAGATTCAGTAATAGACACGAGTACGGTCCAGGAAATGACCCAGTCCCTGGTCTCCAGCTGGTCCAGCCCCTGTTCTAAGATTTAGTAGTGAATTTATCACAGCGTGTAACATGGTTCCAGCCTTTCTGTCTGCACTCTAAAATCACACACATGCTAGCTGATAATAAAACGGCCCCAGACAGCTAAAGCTACTGCAGTCTGCTTACAAATATAACCAGAGCCATGAAACATGTTGAGGAACCTTTATTATGATTTACAGTTGCAGACATTTTTGCTAAGTAGGTGAGGTAATCCGATATGAATGTCTCAGCCTACCAGGTGATAGTGAATTACCACTGACACAGCACCAACAAAGTCAAAGCAGCGAGGGAGCAAATGCAGGAGGGATACAGAGAAAAATGTCTCACTAGTTTGTTTTTGCTGTTCTTCTGAAGTTTGTGATAAACAACAGTCAATCTACAGAGATTGGTGTACATGTGTGTGTTTGAGCTGCAGAGAGCTCAGCAGGGCAACACAGTGTTAAAATGTACACTGAATAAATAAATAAGCACCTGCACTGGCAGGTATAGCTGCCTAAAGCTCCAACAGAGTGCATGCCCTGATAAGACACCTTACTCATCCCCAAATCCTGTCACCATTAGCATAGCTGCTCCTCACACTGCAAGCAGCGCTAAATCCCTGTTCCAAGCCCCCGCTGGGAGCAGCTACCCCCTCCCTGTCCTCTTCCCATCCTTGCTAAATGAAATTAAACCAGGTATTTGGCTACTGCCAGGTGGAGTAAGCACCTTGCTGCGTTAAGCCCTGATTCATTGCTGTTAAGAGGAGCAGCTGTGGATGTGGACTTCAGCCCTCAGTCGGAGCGACAAAGCTAATCCATGCAAATATAAAACAAATTAAAGGGATTTTTTGGTCATCAGGAATTGTTTCTGTGTACCACTTATGAGTAAATACGATCTTATCTGTTGCAAGTAAATGTCTGATTAACCTCAGTTCAGAAAACTAGAGTTTACATGCTGCAGGACTGATGAGCTAACGGCTAATACAAGTCCAATCAACAGCTCTAATCTCTTAAATGTTATGTTGGGTCATGTGATGTCATTTTAGAAACCATTTAAACCACTACTGACTCATCTTTATACAGTGATTGTCATGGTTTTATGGTTATCTACAAGTTTATATATCTTCACCAGCAGCAAAATTCACCTTTGATGTACCAGGGGTCAAATCTAGCAGTTTAATATTTCTGCTGAAAAAAACTGAAATGCTAAATCATCAGTGGTATGAAGGTATTAAAAAAGGTTTGCATGATCACTTTGATTGAGGAAAATCAAAACCTTTTTTTTAGGATGGCATCAAGGCTTTTTGTAGGTCGTTATTATCCAGATGGACCAAGGTTTGCTCAGACTAGCCACTAGCTTATGTTTGAGTTTGTTTTTTACTGAACAAAAGTTGTTGAGGAAGCTAGCTACCATGGGTAAGATAGTAAATATTTATAACTTTTACACTAAAACAAAAATCAAATTGGCCCCAAAATCCTTGACTGTTAATCAGTGGGTATTATGATGAAAAAGGCAAAAGTGGCCTAATTTCTGGTTCTGTGATGTATTTACTCTTCAGAAGGCTGACTGTGTGTTTTGCATTTTGCATTATCTGAAAAGAGAGGGTGAGTTGAAATAACTTACTGCCAGTTTTATGTTTGGTTATTAGCCCAGAGACGTTGACCTCAGAGGTCAGCAGGGGTCCTGCTCTGGTCAAATGTCTGATGGACGACAGTGGAGAAGAAACTTCGCCATTACAAAGTCTTTGTGGGGGGCAGGGGGTCACAGCTGCCAGTCTGAGGGTTTGAATGCAGATGATAGTGTGTGTTTGAGGAAAGATGAGGTCACACAAGTGAGAACACCCACATACGCTGATGTTAGGTGTTCCTGAATTAGATCTGGCTGTTCTTTTGGTTGGGGATGTCCAAATGTGATTACTATTTAAATAAATAGTTTATTCTAACAAAGTTCAAATAAAAAAAAAAAAACATGAAATAGTAGCATAGCTGCACCTACATATGGCAACAGTTTCATTTTCAGCAGCCATTATCATAATGATTTATTCAAGATTTGTGGCAAAGAAATCCTATAGAAAAAGTAGGAGTTTCTTGTTTTAGAGCACATTCTTTGTTGTTTATGTACTTCATTAATATGTCAAGAGAAATTATTCTCATGCACAAGTTTGTCCAGAAGCTGTAGTTTGTTCTAGCTGCACAACAACCTCAAGGATTTGTTTGAAGGCAGCGTTTTCTTTGCTGATTTTTAGCCCCACAACTTTCAAGTACTGCATTTATTTGATTTAGTCAGAGGCTTTTTGTGGTTGCACTGATTTGTTTTTACCACTGTGTTGCTTCAAATGCCTCAAATGATATTTTTGATCATTAAACGGCTCTCTGAATCAACTTGGTATAGAAAGTATTTTTCATTCAAAAAACAACAAAACTCACTCTTTTTACTGTGATTTTTTTTCTAATTATAGACACCCTGAATTATGCAAAGTCACTCCCCCTCTTCCTCAGTCAGCAGCAGAGTGGTCAGTGTGAATCGTCTATTTCAGGCTCATTCATTAGTCCAACTTTTCCCTCTCTGATTTTGCCATAAATACTTCGAGCTCCTCGTGCTGAACCACAGAGCTGCAGCAAAGAGAGAAGAAGAGAAATATGGGGAGGCTTAAAAGGTCTCGACCTCATGTGTGCTGCTGTCTGTCGAACCAAAGGAGAAGGTTCACTAGCTGGTCAAATTCAAATTTAAGGAAACGCTGACAGTTTATGTTGACTTTGTCATACCAGGGTCTAAAGGGCACGAGGCCTTTAAAGTATGAGCACATGTATATTTTATACACCATAACACATTCAAATATGTGTAAAACAAACTTTAGAACAAACTTTGACAATAGATTAAAATACAGTCTGAGAAAAACGCCAAAAAAGTTACCAACTGGAAGAAATTCAGCTCCATCGCTGTCAGCTACAAGATCTTTGCAAAAAAAGTAACTCAACACTGAAATATCAGTCAAAACTCAATAAAACAACACCATGCTGTTGCCACGCTGTAGGGGGGAGAGATATGCAGAATATAAAGCACTAGAGGAGCTCTTTGAGGGAACATACCAAAACGTATCATCTTTTTACCATGTTGCAACCAGGTTTATAAGATTCAGCGCAGATTTTTTTTCTGCACAATCTTGCTGACAGTGATCACATGTCCCTGGCTTGGTTCGCACCTTACAGGTTGAATAATGGAATCTTTTTATCATTCATGTATTTGATTCTTGGTTTTCTGCTACTGCGTGCACTTTTCATGAAATTTACAAGCAGACACCACAAGTTTTGCATCCTTCAAACTACCGGGATAGTGAGAAAGGGATTCGGCAGCATAAATAATTCCCACTTCTCTTCATTATCGGAATCAACAGAGCTTGTAGCCACCCTGAGTAGAAGGCCTGTTGCTATGTTCATAGTGTTGAGACAATGCTGAGGCAGCTTCAGTGAGATTAGGCCTTACTCCCTGCTCCTCTCTACAGTTTTGAAAATCTTTATAATTTGACCTATTAATCAGCCGTGCGCCAAGCCAGCATTCTGTGTTTTTCCTCTCCTCTGCTGGGCCCTTCTCTGCAGGGCGGACAAAGGGTGGTAATCTTTTAACACAACAACAGGAAGTGAAGATAAATTATTCAGGAGAGGGGTAATAAGATGGTACCTGCAGCCTCGTTAAGCACGCACACCCTCAGAGCAGACTGTTTTCTATAAAATCACATGCAAACGCACACGTTTTCTAGGTAAACACAATCAAGTCTGCAAGGAGACCCGCACGAGCACGTGCTTGTAGATGGATGCTCACAGGATAACCTCTCCATCTGTCGAAGAAAAGGTGAAACCAAGAGCAAACATGCAGCACAGATGGGAGACAGAGCTGGATGAGAGATGGGATCGATACCGCAGCACTAACATGACCATTGGAGATTCACAGATAAGCCCGTTCAGAGCGTGGCCCCGTGCTCGCATGAAGCCCACACTTTAGATCCATCCCAGCAGATAGGAAAGCCTCGATCAATATGCAAACGACAGCTGTTATGTGCCCAGAACTGCTCTCATTTTGCAGGCAGTTTTAACAGGAGTGTCGAAGGTTACCACAGAATAATCAGCCGATTCAGAGTGCAAGAAAGCAATGTTTGGAATATTCGGAATTTATGCATGGTGCTCGGTTTTGGAGGACGTGTGGGCAGCATGTGAGGGCACGAAAAGCTTCAATGGGACCGCTTGATTAAGTCATTCATTAATTCAATTACAGGCTTTTGAATATGACTGATAAGCTGATTTGGGGACTGGGCAGAATATTTGATGCAGTACGTCAAAGTGATTGGAGGCAAAAGGCGAGCGGAAAATATAGGACTTCATTATTTTCTCTGGTATCATTTCTCAAATCTGTTAGGACAGGTGGAAAGCCTTGAAAGGCTAGTTCCTTATTTATTTGGTTGTCTGATCAACTTTAAATGAATGAATGTGTCTGATTTGCACACAGTGCGTAGCTGCAAGGCCGTAGCTGTAGCTATCAGTGGAAGAACAATAACAGTAAAAAATGTTTTGACTGATACATCAGAAATTAAATTATTTAATCCCTATCTTGTCTTCAAAATTAGGCAAATGCAATCTTAGCTGGACATAAATAAGCTAAAATGATCTTTTTATCAGAAGATCATATGAAATATCATGTAAACCAGCTCTATCCATAACTCTTTTATTTGGATAGATGAGACCAAGCCACAGATGTTGGCCAGTAATGCTCAGTGATGTGTTAAGTGAAAATTAAAGAGCATTTCAGCAAAAACACTAAAACACGATGGTGAAGGGATTATGATTTGGGCTTATTTTGCAGCTACGACACTTTACAGTCACTGAACAAACCATAAAGCCCTCTCTATAAAAAACATCCTGGAGACGAATGTGAGACCATCTGTCCAACCGAAATGGAGTCATGCAACAGGACAGTGATTCCAAACTCACCAGATTCTAGGGTCTTATAGCACCTCGATAGAGCCATGCATAAAGAAATATATTTAGTTTTTCACACACCTCATGTGGACTAAATTATTTTGTTTACGTTAACATTTGCATTTAAGATATTTAAGATGTATTGTCTAGAGTGACTGTATTTAGCATTAAAGTTACACAGATTAATACAAAAGGATGGTTTATTCCCAGAGGGTATTTAATGTATGTTCTGGATTTCATCCAAATGCATTGATATTCACTGCCCTGAGCTAGCAATAATATCTCATTTTTACTCCCGGATAGAGACTGATATTCATAGTTTGCTTAATACAGTGTCTTGCCTGACTTTAGGCCTCGTATAATGCTGCGTTGGCGAACCGCTGCTTAGACACTCTCTCTCTCTCTTTCTCTCTCTCTCTCCGTCTGTCTCCAGGGATGATCTTTTCCGGGTGGAGTTGGACAATGTTGCAGGGGATGAAATGTTTTACAGCAAAGTGAGTTTTTAAACAGACACTAACTTTTTAACGTTTGCATCATGAAGATTATTTGTTTTTGTGAAAATGAATTTGCTCAGCAGAATGAATCTATGTGCTGTTTAGAAAAGAACATGGGAGTCAAACAAGAATGACATCAGGATCTGCAGGATGAAGGGCAAACATGAGGTAAGAGAGTCTTTTTCTTATACAATTCCCTCCTAATTGTAGGGTTGCTATAACCAGAGATGAATATTAACTAATGTAACAATGTTGTTCAGTTAAAGCTGGGTTTACGTAATTAATTTATATCTAGAGATCATTATTCTGCAGCTCAAATGCGGAGTTCCTCAAGGCTCTGTTTTCAGTCCAGTCCTGTTTTCATTTTAAGTGTTCTTTTTGGAGTCCATTACTAGAAGCTTTATTTCTATCATCTGATGCTTTATGATAATCTTCAGATCTAATACCACATTTTAAAAAAGCAGTCATTTTTTTTTGCTTTTTGAGCTGCTTAAAGTTTTTTAGAATCAACAAACTACTAAATTTCACAAAGACTTAAAAACAAAATATTTCTTCCTTTAATCTTCAGACCCAGTAAATACAGGTGAAACTTGAAAAATATAAAAAATATTGTGCAAAAGTTCATTTATTTCAGTGATTCAGTTTAGACTGAGAGACCATCTAAAGGCTCAGGAACCCTTTGCAGGTGTTCTGGATTCATTAGCTGATTAGAGTGTGACACTTTGAGTCTAGAATATTGAACCTTTTCACAATATTCTAATTGTCTGAGATTTTGAATGTAGGGTTTTCATCAGCTGTAGCCATAATCATCACAATTAGAACAAATAAAGGCTGAAATATCTGGCTTTGCATGTAATGAGTCTATCTCATATGTTAGCTTCACCTTTTAAGTTGAATTACTGACATAAATGAACTTTTGCATCCTATTCTAGTTTTTTGAGTTTCATCTATACTTGTATGTGGAACAGTCATCATTTTGTGATTTTAATGTGGTATAAAATGCAGCTTGCCCTTTAACAGGAATATTTACGAACTCCTGTTTTTAGTATTTGATTACTTTGATTTTTATTTAATCATTTTTCTTACAAAACTTTGCTGCAAATTCTCATAAAAAATGTGACATTGAGGTCGTTAAATGGAGAAAGTTAAATATATATATATATATGTATATTTTGTTTATGAAAATTAAAAGCTTTTCATGATTATTAAATTTTCTTTCATTTATGTATTTCACATTTCCACATTTTTTTTATTCATCAAGACGTTATATATTTTTAATTTAATATCTATTTGAACATGTAAACAAAACATCAGTTATTCTGCTGCAATGCTCCCAATTCTTAGTGTCAAATTAGTTTTTAATCAGTTTAGTTTAGCTGGAAACTCTTATTAAACCCCCACAAAATCAATTATAATGGAATTAAAGAGTCAGTAAAATACATTTACACGCTGTTTAACACCATCTTTCTGTCAGCTCACCTTGTTGCTTATAAAATATGGAACATTTATTTTTCTGTTTGATGTCTTTTTGTCATTTCACAAGTAATCTGTGCATGCTAGCCCTGCTGACTTAAAGTGTTTGTAAGGACTGTTGAAAAGTCCAGCGTACACCCATGAAAATGAGGAGCAGTGCTGTTTCTACCAGTTCAAACCTCGTTCAGCCAGTTCGGACTGCGGTCTGTGCCCTCACATAATGTAGGTGGGCGTCAGGAGGATACTAGTGTTGTAAGAACGAGCCGGGGTGATATGTCCTAACAG
This sequence comes from Aphyosemion australe, assembly GCA_006937985.1. Lineage (NCBI taxonomy): Eukaryota > Metazoa > Chordata > Actinopteri > Cyprinodontiformes > Nothobranchiidae > Aphyosemion > Aphyosemion australe. The sequence goes on along the minus strand of SSNS01000004.1, from coordinate 5,883,522 downwards.
CCACCAGCAGCCCACGCCTGAGTACCTCTTATATTTCCAGCTCACAGATTCCTGGCTGCCGTCGGCCACACATAAACAGCACATATTAGGTTTTTGTGTGTGAGCTGGTTTATACAGTAGTGATGGATGTGGTTGATGGGGGAAACATGGGCTCTGTCCCCTCCAGGCACAGAAAAAAATGACTTATTTAACACAGTGAAAGAACACCTGACATTAAATCTGAGTGAGACGGTGCCAGACAGAAGCACAATGGAGAATAGAGGGGCTGAGACACAAAGCTAAGGCTCAGAGGACAGAGGAGGTGGGAGTGCGTGTGTGTGTGTGTGTGTGCGTGTGTGTGTGTCCCTGCTGGCCGACCCTGAGGAGAGCTGGGGGGCTGACTGAGATATGAAAGGTCTTCTAGCCCCTAATGACTGCGCTGCCTGCTAATGCTGTGAGTCACAGCAATGTGAGACAGATAGGACCGCTGCCAGGTCCTTCCACTCAGCTCTCTGCAGGCTCTTTTCAATGCTTGTGCATGTGTGTATAGACTTAAGCTCCTCTTTTTTAGCCCTTTATTCAAACAAACAGCTTCCATTTTACTCTGTTAAATAATGTACATACCAAAAAATAAAACATGACATGGTCATTTTAAGATTGTTGTGGCCAAAGTTGGGTTAAGGCATTTTTAAGGAGACATACTGTGACTTTTTTAAAGTTATAATCGTTCTATGGTCGATAGAAAACATGTTTTTGACATTCTTTGCACTAAGTCCCTCTCACGTAAAGCATTTTCAGCAGTTTTATTCTTCACACTTTCAGTACCTTCCAGAATGAGGCGTTTCAGGGCTCTGTCACTTTAAAGCCGGGCGTACACTGGGCCATTTTTGGCTCGTTTTGAGCCGATTTTCCTCTCGTGCAAGAATCTTTGAGGTCAGGGCAAGTTTTGTGTCGTGCATCGTGTAATATACAGGGGGCAACAAGGGGCAATTAACACCTCACGACCAGCTCCTGATTAACAATCGTTGCACGAATATCAAACATGTTTGATATTTTGCTCGTTCATCGTGAGGGTATCGCACCGTTGAAGCAGCTCTGCGACCCAAAAGTACCAGAACCGCTCACACAGCAGCACATGCACCAACCCAGCTCCACAGGTATTTGGTGTCAACACACAGAATTTCCCTTCAATTTTACACTTTTCTCCGCACACAATGACAAGGAATGTCAAGAAAGTGTGTTTTCTGTATTTATGTCAAATTAAACAGAACCCAAAACATTGTTTCTTTCCTTTCTTTCGTCTTCCTTCTCCAACTCCCATAAACCTCTGCGTGTCCTACTAGGGCAAGTCCGAAGGACAAGAGACATCAATAACAACACAACAGCCTCAAGTCGCACATTGTACGCCCAGCTTAAGACAACAAGTTGAAGCTGGCCACGCCCACCTATCCCCCGTTCAGGCTGCTATAAGCTGAGAAGCTCTGATATCTGGGAAGGGCTTGGAGTAGAGCGGCTGCTCCTCCAGCTGCAGCTCACTCTTGCACATAAGAGGTAGTTATATTCTAATTTGTTAGTATGTAAATTGTGACATCACAAACGGGGACTTTTTAAAATGGCTTGTTTTAGGTATGTAATTCCTAAAAACAAACATAGAAAAAACTGAAAATGGTGGACTTTTTTTTCACATTTGGAGTGTTTATAGAGGCCATAGAGACCCACATGGCAGCACAGAAAGATGCAAAAGGTGAGTTTTGTATAATATGTCCCTTTAAAGATAATCTGCCAAGTGGTTTTATTTTTTAAATCACAAGAAATATTTAACTTTTGAAATGTTTCATGTATACATTATACATACACAATAGAAAATAATAGATGAAAGTTTTTTGTCACTGTACACTTGGTACAACATAGTACTCTGACATGTTCAGTAAGTTAAGCATTAGGGGTCATTTGTAGTTGATGTTTCACGTTTAAAAAAATGTGAAAGCCGGAGATCACGTTCTGACGAAGCCAACAGGACCACATCATCTGCAAAAAACAGAGACCTGATCCTTAGGCCACCAAAACGGATCTCCCCACCACCTTGGCTGCACCTAGAATTTTGTCCATAAAAGTTATGAACAGAATCGGTGACAAAGGGCAGCCTTGGCGGAGTCCAACTCTCACCGGAAACAAGCCCGACTTACTGCCGGCAATGCGGACCAAGCTCTGACACTGGTTGTACAGGGACCTAACAGCCCGTATCAAGGGCCTTGGTACCCCATACTCCCAAAGTACCCCCCACAGGGCCCCCCGAGGGACGCGGTCGAACGCCTTCTCCAAATCCACAAAACACATGTAGATTGGTTGGGCGAACTCCCACGCACCCTCCAGGACCCCCCCAAGGGTATAGAGCTGGTCCAGTGTTTCACGGCCAGGACGAAAACCGCATTGCTCCTCCTGAATCCGAGGTTTGACTATCGGACGGACCCTCCTCTCCAGAACCCCTGAATAGACCTTACCAGGGAGGCTCAGGAGTGTGATCCCCCTGTAGTTGGAACACACCCTGCGGCCCCCCTTTTTAAATAGGGGGACCACCACCCCGGTCTGCCAGTCCAGTGGAGCTACCCCCAATGTCCACGCGGTATTGCAGAGCCGCATCAACCAACACAGCCCCACAACATCCAGAGCCTTAAGGAAATCCGGGCGGATCTCATCCAACCCCGGAGCCTTTCCACTGAGGAGTTTTTTGACCACTTTAGTGACCTCTGCTCCAGAGATTGGAGAGCCCAACCCAAAACCCCCAGACTCTGCTTCCATCCTGGAAGACGTACCGGTGAGATTGAGGAGGTTTTCGAAGTACTCGGGTTTTTGCCTCCGCGACCACCCGAGTCGCATTCCGCTTGGACTGCCGGTACCTATCAGCTGCCTCCGGAGTCCCACAGGCCAAAAAGACTCGATAGGACTCTTTCTTCTGCTTGACAGCATCCCTAACCACCGGTGTCCACCAGCAGGTTCGGGGATTGCCGCCACAACAGGCACCGGCAACCGTGCGGCCACAACCACGGTCAGCCGCCTCGACAATGGAGTCACGGAACATGGCCCATTCGGACTCAATGTCCCCTGCCTCCCCGGGACGTGTTCGAAGTTCTGTCAGAGGTGGGAATTGAAGCTCCTTCTGACAGGAGACTCTGCCAGACGTTCCCAGCAGACCCTCACAACACGTTTGTGTCTGCCAGGTCTGACCGGCATCTTCCCCCACCATCGAAGCCAACTCACCACCAGGTAGTGGTCAGTTGACAGCTCCGCCCCTTTCTTTACTCGAGTGTCCAAGACATGCGGTCGCAGATCAGATGAAACGACAACAAAATCGATCATCGACCGAAGGAGCGCTTTCCAGTACCCCCTCCAGGGACTCCAAAAAGGGTGGGTAGTCTGAGCTGCAGTTTGGTGCATAAGCACAAACCACAGTCAGGACCCGTCCCCCCACCCGAAGACGGAGGGAGGCTACCCTCTCGCTCACCGGGGTAAACCCCAACGTACAGGCACCAAGATGGGGGGCAAGAAGTATGCCCACCCCTGCTCGGCGCCTCTCAGTTGGAGCAACTCCAGAGTGGTAGAGAGTCCAACCCCTCTCGATGAAACTGGTTCCAGAGCCAGAGCCATGCGTTGAGGTGAGTCCAACTATATCTAGTCGGAACCTCTCAACCTCACACACCAACTCCGGCTCTTTCCCCACCAGAAAGGTGACATTCCACATGCCTAGAGCCAGCTTCTGAAGCCGAGGATCAGCATACTTGCCAACCCTCCCGAATTTTCCCGGGAGACTCCCGAATTTCAGCGCCCCCTCCCGAAAATCTCCCGGAGCCACCATTCTCCCGAATTTCTCCCGATTTCCACCCGGACAACAATGCAAATTTCTGCCTAACCGCTGCTGCTGTCTGTGTTCTAGCGGCAGCGCGCATGCTGCTCAGCAAACCATCTTCAGCAGCTTCCAGCACAAACATAGCACTAACCATTCGTGGGTGGGAAGCTAACTTCACTCAGCTCTGCTCTGTGCTGTCCTGCAGCGGGAGCGCGCAGTGCTCAGCCGCTCGTTGAGGAAGTAAATGATTAGAACTAAGAGCGCCGAGGCTAAATTAAAATATATTTGCGTTATTAACACGTTTCTTATCAGTGAAAAAGCCACGACTTTGGGCAGATAAATGAAAGAATTGATGGTTTTTAACACGGTTAAGACTAATGTTTTAAAGTCAATTACGTTCTCTGCTGCCTGGTTCCTAATAACGGATCACATTCCTGCTTTTTAAACCAACAGCATAATAGTTTAAGCCCATCTAAAGGTTTATAAGTGTTGATACTCAAGAGCAGAACTAAGTTATTTAAACTCTGGACTCATGATACTCACAACACTGCAGGTCTGTGGAAAAACATTGCTGCATTTTAACAGGTGGATTTGGCCAAAATATACATTTAAAGACACTAAGTTGGAAGTCTGATTACTCACATAGGGTTTCTTGTATTTCTATTTAAATAATGTGTAGAATAGACTGTATGCTCCCTAAGTGTCCATTATGTTAAGGAAAGAAAATCATAAAATTATTTTGTGAAAATCTACTGAATGATGCACTGATCAAAGGAGGTGAAACAATCAACATATATGCTATATGGGTCCCATTTACAACATGGTGTAAACAGGGCATCAATAAATTATATCAATAAAGTAAAAAATATATACCAGTCTGGGAATTGTTTTCCTGGACAAAATATGGGGCAGCTAAGATTGTGTCCCAGCTCCTTTAGCCCTAATGTTTTATAATTATTATATTAAATAAAAAAACTTGATTTTTTTCACTTGTGAGTTTAGGCCTATATGTATATTACCCCCCTCCCACGGGTGGTGGGCCCATGGGAAGGGGGACCCACGTCTCCTCTTTGGGCTATGCACGGCCGGGCTCCATGGGTGAAAGCCCGGCCACCAGTCGCTCGCCAGCGTGCCCCAACTCCAGGCCTGGCTCCAGAGGGGGGCCCCGGTGACCCGCGTCCGGGCGAGGGAACACTGCATCCATCTGTTGAACTCATCATAAGGGGTCTTTGGGCTGCACTTTGTCTGATCCCTCACCTAGGACCTGTTTGCCATGGGTGACCCTACCAGAGGCATAAAGCCTCAGACAACTTAGCTCCTAGGATCATTGGGACACTCAAACCCCTCCACCACGATATGGTGGCAGCCCAGGGAGGGGTTATGTTTTTTTTCAACAAATGTTACACCTTTAATTATTCTCCTGACATTTTAGGTTAAAATGTACCCTCATTGTTGTTATTTTAAAAGAAATGATAGTGGTCTGCATGAACATGCCCGGTGGTCAGGTGATACGTGTTTATAAATTTGAGATAACTTATCTTTCTTGTCCATTTAAACTATCAAAAATACAATTTCCTTAAAAGTCCCACCAGACCAAGGCTGTCACTAGCTGTAAACCTCCCCCCTCATCTCCTCTTCTCCACCACTTCATGCCCTGAAAGCATCTCATTCTGCTCTGAGGATGGTTGTGTCAGATGTGATACATTTGCTACCTCAAAATTGCTTTTGTAATTAAATGTTTCTGCTTGGTTGATCAGGAAGGGCGTCAAATTCTCCTTTAATTAATTCAATCAGTTTGTTCCTCTGCCTTTTTGTCTCCTCGTGAGTTGACCAACAGGGATGCAGCTACAATTGACCTCACAGCCTGTTTGTATTATTGTCAGATAGTTCCTTTGCTGGATGCTTTCTGTCTCTTTTCCCCCTCTGTTGGTAGTCTACAAATCTAGATGGATCGTAGCAGAAGCAAAATGATTATTCTCTGCATGTTGGTCTAGCCACGCTCCATTGAGACCGCCGCATCCCTGGCCAGTCTGGTGGCGTGCCAATCACAGCTCTCTATTGGTTTGGTGGGCGGGATGTTACTGTGACTGAGCAAAACTAAGATGACGACGGCTCGTTTGAAACGGCTTTGGTATCAACTTTGGACTATTTAGATTTGGCTTTTCTTTGAGTCAAGAGCAGTTAAGTTTATTTTTTAAAAGGATGCATTTGCATTTTTCTTCGACGGTGTATGGTGAACTTCCTCGTTGACTGACATTCATAGCGGTGAGTACGTGACGTTGTTTGTTGTCCAATAGCATCTGGAGACAGTTTAAAAGACAACCGTAGATCCCGCCCCACGAGATCCGTCAATGGGTCGTGGCCAGACTTTATATTCACATATACAGGATGGCTTGCCAGGCAACACATTTGGCATTTTGATCATCTTTTCTGTCATTCCCTCTTTTTCACTCTGTCTTCTTCTCTTTTATGAAAACGAGAAAAAGCACCAGAGTTATTAGGTGAGAGTTTCCCAGGAGATGGCTCTTTGCCAACTTGTCAGGCTGCAGCAGCATGCAAACTAAAGTCCGGCACTTTTAAAGAGTGGCCGGGCGTCGTAAGAGGCAGCACTTAGTGAGATTGTTTAATCAATATTGAGCTGATCGTGCTCTTGGAGGAGCGCTGGGTTTTCAGTCATCTGACCAAAAAGCCTCCTCTGGGTTAGACCGTGAAAAGATTCAGTTTCACTGCTGTTTTGTTTTATCGTGGATGTTAAATCCATAAATGTGAAACCACATGTGGGCTCACGTTTTTCTCCTCAAAGCTGGCATTTTTTTAATCATATGATTTTTGAGCTCTCTTGACTTTAGATGAGTTGTGAAACATGCAAACTTCTTTCTAGTCTCTGCACCCTACCGGGTCAGTTTCTACTTGTGTTGGTGATGAACAATATACGACCCAAAAAAACGTATCTTTGTAAATGCAACATATTTTATTCACTATTACAGGTACCATTTTGCTTTTTCACTTTTATATTTTCTTTCTAGAATCTAACAAAAAATTGAGGTTGCATATTTTATTCAGCTTTGGCCTACATATTTACATTTTTTCCCATTTTTAATGTTACATTAGAGAAAGTTAGGACAGCATTAACAAAACATGCCAGACTACAAATCCTTAATTATTAGATTTAATTTGCTGATTTATCTCATTAAGCAGAATATAAAAGCAGTATGTTTTCAGTTTTATCTCATTTAGCTCATTTAACTGTTGGTGTAGGGTTAATGCTGCGTTTCAGACCAGCTGTTGAGAAACTCAGTCACGTCTTGGAGCACTTGAAAGGCATTTTAAAATTAAAATATCAGTCTTTGACATGTTTCTGTTGTTTTTTCGTCACTCTACTAATGTAAATATAGATGTAAAGATGTTAAAAATGTTTTTGTTGCTGCGTTATAGTTTACATTTAAAATTCTCTGGACTACAGGAAGTCCAGATCAGCACCATCTTCCTCCATAGCCATGTCTTTGTAATACGTTTAATCTAACTTGCATTAGAGCATTAGTGAAGCTGGAAATGGACGGTCATTCATTAAAAAGATGTTATCTCTAAGGATGCATTTGTCTAAAAGTATTTTTCTGTAATAAAATACACCATCAATCAAATGTAAATGACTCTTAAAGGTTGTCAAACAACTCTGGGTTTAGGGTTTTGTTACTGATCATTTTTTTCGTTTTGACTATTTCTTCCCAAGAAGATCCTGAACTCTGATTTGTCTGACTTCTGTGTTTGTTTCCTCTGGAACAGAAGAGGTTTACTGACCTAGAAATCTAGACAGACCATAGCAGAAGCAATTGGCATTGGTTTGATGGGCGAGATGTTGCGATGGAGCAGAACAACAAAGATGGCGACGGCTTGTTTGAAACGGCTTTGGCATCAACATTGGACTATTTAGACTTGGGCTTTTCTTTGAGTCAAGAGCAGATAGAGGTGCTTCAGTCCTTTATTTAGAAAAAGGATGTATTTGCATCTTCTTCAGCAGTTTATGGGAGACTGCCCCGTTGACTGACATCTGTAGCAGTGAGTGCGTCACGTTGTTCGTTGTCCAATAGACAAGACAAAGACAGTTTGAAAGACAACCGTAGATCCCGCCCTACGACTGAGCTATATCTGTGAGTCGTGGCCAGACTATGTTCACATGTATAGGATGGCTTCTACGCCATATTCAGAATGTTTCCTTCTGTTTAAATCACTTGTTTAAAATTAGAAAAAAGCATTTTTGTAGCATGTCAGATGATTTGTTTATCTTTGCTTCTCAAAAACTCAACTTTTAACATATGTACACTGATTAGTAATTTTGCCTGATTATGATGACATTTATCTGTTACCTAAGAATTATTTACGATTTTATACAATTATAAAACGTCGTCATCACTTGCCCCTCATAAACCCTTCTAACTTAAAGCATTTGTTTTGTCTGGTTTTTTTTAAAACCTTTTTTACACAAGGAATTAAGAAAAAAAAACCTTTTGAGACAATT